>PVIC010030212.1:0-22041 GCA_004025085.1 Thryonomys swinderianus
ACTAAATGTAGGAATGTACATTAGAATTCCTTCAGATACATTATTTTTATGCATTAGAACTCCTTTTGCTGAAATGTATGTTTGTCTACTTGTACTGAGACTGACTACATAAAATTCATTAGAATTTATTATATTTTTCTGCTTACTTTGTATGAATTTTACTCATATTTACCTTTTCTGCATGTGCTGTATATGAATTCATTCAAATATATTGTATAATTTGGCTTGGTTTCTAGTTACCACCATTACTCAAATATAGCATTTGCTTGCACTGAGTTTGTAGCCTAGTATTTACCAGTATACAAATACATGTATTATTATTATTTTTTTTTTTGAGACAGGGTCTCGCTTTGTAGTTCAGGCTGGCTCTGAGCTCACTATGTAGCCCAGGCAAGCCTCGAACTCAGCAATCCTCCTGTCTCTGCCTCCCAAGTGCTAGGATTACAGGCGTGAGCCACCATGCCCGGCTACATGTATTATTTTTGACTATGTAACCTTAAATTATTTTTCTCTGCTAGTATAACATTGTCTGTATAAAATTTAGCTTTACTCTAGGATTCTATTAAATTCTGTTCTACATTTAAATCCATAAAACCCATTTTTACACCAAAACAGCTGTATTGTTACTTTTCAAGCCTGCTAGGATTTATTTATTATTTATTTATCATTCATTCATTCATTCATTCATTCATGTTTTTTATTTATTTAAGATAGGGTCTCACTTTGTAATTCAGGCTGGCTAGTAGCTCACTTTGTAACCCAGGCTAACCTCGAACTCACAGCAATCCTCCTGCCTCTGTCTCCCAAGTGTTGGGATTACAGGCGTGAGCCACCATGCCTGGCACTGTGGTGTGTGTAACTGATTGCTGGTGGGCGTGAGTCACCATGCCTGGCATTGTGGTATATGGTTACCAGAGATCGAACATGAGACCTTGAGTTTCAGAAGGGCGTCCTGGAACCACTCAGCTAAATCCCTGGCCCCTGAATCTTTATTTTTGACAACAGTTTCATTGTACATACTTAGTAGTGCTGTGACTATGGGGTATAAATGCTTAGAAATGTATTAGTTCCTAGCACTCCTTTTAGAGGATTGGAAGAATCTATACCTTTTTTTTTAAATTTATGATCTAATGATGTCAAATCTAGTGGTCTCGGGGGGGGGCAGCTGTTTGCAAATTTATGAATCTCCAAATTTCAAGATTTTAGTGTGTTCCATTCCACTCTCCCAGGATGGACGTTTCTGTAGTCTGCTAAAACTGGTCAAAATTACCAAAATATAACCCATGGAGACTCAAAGAAAACTGCTGAGAACTCCCAGTGAGTTTAGTAGCTTATTTCAAGTCAGAGACTTAGGAAATATTTTAGGATATGAACTATTTCTGCTTAAGAACGACAGTTATCTATAATTTACAAAATAAACCAAAATATTGTATGTGTTTATCACATGGCAGCATTTGTGACTAAGTTATTACTTATGGAATCATTAATCCACTGCTTATTTATAAGCTCTGTGTAAATTCTATGCCCTTTTTTTCTTAATAAATTAGCTATCAAAGCCAGTATTTATAATTCTTTAGACTTATATTTTTCCATACTCCTGTCAGTTGTGTTGCATTTCTTATTCATAATATTCTTATTTGCAATGATATTTCAATCCTAATTGTAAAGATGTCTCATTTTTGCATTCTCTGTTTTTATTGATTATAGTGTCTCTAAAATACCTTCTTAGGTATATGACTCTTTTTTTTTTGTATTTTTATAAGTCTCAGAGATTTAAACCTGGATCTCCAATAGGTTCTTCTGGATCACTGCTGTCTACCTACTCTTTATTTTATCATTTTCATCTACCTAAATACAGCCATTTCAGAAAGTGTGAGAATATCAATAGTTCCTAATAATTTCTTGGTAATAATCACTTCTTTATAGCCCCAAACTTGGACTCATGCTCCTTTTTTCACATTTACCAAAGAAAAACAAAATAAAACAACGATGTATATTTAAAATGTCAAAGAAAAATGCATTTTCTCTGACTCGGAAGATGTTATTAGCATCATACTGTACCTGCTCTTGGGTCCGAAGTTCTCTATGGTTTTCCTCCTATCAGACACCTAAATCCACCTGTTTCTTCCTTTGTAGTCGCCCTTTTCAACACATCTCCTCTATTTTGACTGACTCTTCCTCCCCAGTACCATACTGTAAAATTTACTCAGTACTGTCACAAAAATGAAGATTTAATATTTTTGGACACAATCACAAAGGATGTTGAAATCACAAGTTATCATCTCCATTAAATTCTACAAGTTTAGTCTTCTTCCTGCTATGCATTAGGATAAAAACAGAAAGTTTAAAAAGTCAGCTCAAATTTTTTCTACAAACCAGTTTGATGTGGTTCCAGACTATAGTTTCTGAAAAATATGAAGAGTTGGTGTCTCTTGTAAACTAGAAATAAAGACTAGAATTTAATGATTAGAGGAATAAAGTGTAATATTTTTGTTCTATGCAGCTCTATACACTGTTTAGGACTGAATGCATCTTTTGCCTACATGGAACTTAATTTTAATATTTGAGGAAATTAAGTAAATCACAGACAATCAAAATTATGCGTTACTAAAAATTATGTTTTTTGTAACAGTTCATTCACTGCTTAAAAACTGCCAGAATTTGCCGGGTGTGGTGGCTCACACCTGTAATCCCAGCACTTGGGAGGCAGAGACTGGAGGATTGCTGAGTTCAAGGCTTGCCTGGCCTACATAGTGAGTTTAGAGCCAGCCTGAACTACAAAGTGAGACCCTGCCTCAAAAAAAAAAAAAAAATTATTGGGCCGGAGGTTTAGCTCAGTGGTTCCTGCACCTGCCTTGCAAGCTCAAGGTCCTGAGTTCAATCCCCGGTAACCACATACAATGCTGGGCGTGGAGACTCACGCCCACCAGCAATCAATAGCACATACCACAGTGCTGGGCTTAGTGGCTCATGCCTGTAATCCCAGCACTCGGGAGGCAGAGACAGGCGGATTGCTGAGTTCAAGGCTTGCCTGGACTACATAGTGAGCTCAGAGCCAGCCTGAACTACAAAGCGAGACCCTATCTCAATAAAATAAAATAAAATAAAATAAATAAAATAATAAAATAAAATAAAATAAAATAAAATAAAATAAAATAAAATAAAATAATAAAATAAAATAAAATAATAAAATAAGGTAAAATAAAATAAAATAATATAAAATAAAAAATAAAAAGCTGCCAGAATTTAAGAATATACATTAAATTTCAAGATAATCATATCATATGAAATATTATCAATATTGTGTGATTTGGTTTCTGATAATAATACAAAAAACATGGTAGATTGAAAAAGTTTTATTGTTTTACATATTATATCATATTTATATAATACTTTCTTCAACTCATAAAAAGTTATACTCTACAATATTTCAGCAGTTTAGCTAAGTCCCTTAAGCTACTTGGCTTCTATGCTGTTTTTCTTTACTAGATATATGTTCATAGCACGTTTCATGTCTAGATGTCACCCAAGAGACTCATGCAATCTTAGGTGGGGCTTCTTAACGCATGGCTTATTGAGAGTGTGTGACTGATTCATGTGCAGTGCTAGGATTGAAGGTGCTGGGATTAAGGATGAATAATTACTAAATCAACCCACTGATTGATTTTGCACTACCTCAGTCCCTTAGTCAGGACACAGTACTAGGGACAGAAAGAGGCTTGAAGTGTCCCTTCTTTGCTTTCCTCTTCTCCCTCCATGAACAGCTTCTCCCTTGCCAGGCCTGCCTGCCATGCCACTCTGCTTTGGGGCCAGCTGATTACAGACTGAAACCTCTACAACTGGGAGTCAAATAAACCTCTGTCCTCTAACTTTTGGTGGCGGGTATGTTGTCTCAGCAAAGAGAAAAGTAACTAAGAGAATATGATACAAATAAAGTAAGCATGCATATTTCCAAAATGTACATAGCCTTATAATAATCTCCTTAACACCTGGTAATCTCATAAAATTATGAAAGGTATTTAATTTTGTATAAAGCATCAGACTGACTATTAAACAAACATCACAAATCTTTTTGTTTTCCTTTTCATATCAATAATAGTTATATCACACATTACATCTTACAAGGAAAAATTCTTTACATGTGCATTAAAATTTCAAATGTATCTAGTGTTTATAAATTTCCAGTTTGATATTTAACAAATGCAACTTAGTAATTAATGATGAGTTTGATCTTACATGTCAAACACAAGTAATAGTGTTTCATATCCCGTGTTATTCTTACCTAGTAATTCCAGTCACTCTTTTAAAAAATTGTGATATAAGTACATTTTATGTATATATCACAGTCACTCTCAATATTGAATATTTGTATCAGTGTATAACCCCACTTAATTCTCATTTTTCCAATTTTCCTACCCCCACATTTCCTGTCCTATATACGTTTCCTCTATTTTTCAACCATCACAATTTTTCTTCCCCCTCCTTATTTACCCCTACTCTCCATTCCCTTAGGGTATTTTCCATTTTACAGTGACTATAATACATTCTAGGACTTATTTACATTTTCAGTTTCTCATTCCAGAGAAAAGATATGGTATTTATACATCTGTGACATGTTCAGTCGCTTTTAACTTAGGGGAAAAAAAAAAGCCAAAGACTCACAACCTAAAGGGGAGAAATCCATCTGGGTCCATGTCTCTATTTTACAGTTGGTCACCAGGCAGGAGAGCATGGTGGAAGAGACTGGCTGAGAAGAGCTGCTCACGGCATGGCAGTCAGGAAGCAGGGAGAGAAAGGAGGAACTAAGGAGGGAGACAGGCCTTGACGGCCACACCCCTGTGATCTGCCTCAACCAAGCCCCAGTTACTCACAGCTGGCCAGCTACAGCATCCCACTAGACAGCTACCTTCTGAAAACCCACTCATGAATACGTGTGGCTCTCTGGGGATGTTCTGGTCTGAAGCATAACTATGTGAGCGATAATAGTTGATTTTATTGACAATTCTTATTAAATAAATTCATTTAGAACAATCCAAGATAGTCTATGTATCACTTAATGATAGTCCATTTAAACTACTACCTATTTTAGATGAACCTAAACACTTTATTAGGTCATGACCCACACCTGCTCACAAAAGAAAGAAAAATGTCCCAAATGACACTAAAGTGATTATAGTTCATTTGTTGTTTTATTGTTGGTAGCAATAAACAATGAACAAGGTTAAAAAAGTAAGAAGAAAAAGCAGATCGGGTCACCCAAACTAAGATCTAAGATAGTGTATTCAGATATTCAATGCTGGAAAACATTTTAAAGATATTTTTAAGAAGGGAAATAGGAGACATAAAGAAGAACAAATGGCAAAAGAGGAAAAGAGTAAAAGAAGATGAAAATTACAAAGTAAAGTAAATTAGAAAAAAAATCTAAAATAAAGTGAGTAGAAATAAATATACTTAATGGAGGAAATAATCAGTATAAAGGACAAAGGAATAACATTTAGAAAAATAGCAGATGAAAATGTACCATAAAATATCTAAGTTATAGGATAAAGGAAAATACAGATGAAGAGGTGCATAAAGCCAACAAAAGACTGGTGCACTGGACACAGAAGGCACTTGTGTCTACAGGACACGAGCACAGGCCTCATTGTGAGACCAGCCCTTGGAGCTGCCCCACAAGAACAGAGAATGACCCCCCCCCAGCAGATAGTCCTACTGTTCATACTTTCATAACAGACCCCGCCTTTGTCCGGATAGCCTCAGGGAAAATTAAAATAGGTATTGTTATTGGAAAATGAGGCAGAGGAAAAAAACATAGTTTAGAACCTTTAAAACCCAGGACCAACTACAAATTTGAAGAAAATGTGGTTATAAAAAAGAATTAGTCAATACTAGAGTTTTCTGAGTTTATCTCCACTCCCCCTTACACTTTCATCTCTTTGTAACCTCTGTGTGAGCCCAGAGTCCTCGTTAGATCTGCTGCAGGAGCTCTTGGGACCTTCGGCCTCACCCTTGCTCAGTGCTGCAGTTCAGAACCGCTTCCGGGAAAACAATACTTCCTTCCAGCTGTTCTTGCCTCGTGGAATACACACGTGTGCAGCATTTTCCTTTTTGTTCTGGCCAGTTTCCATTACTGAATAGCAGAGCTAAGCAGGAATAAGTGAAACTCCTGTAATTTGGGATTATTGTTCTCCTAGTCACCTTTTATTTGCATTTCTGGGGATTTTTTTCAAGTTACAACAAGCCATATATATATATAAGACAAATTTTCATCTCTTTTAGGTAAGAATCTATTATATATAGACGTTTTGATGAAAAAAAAATTATCAAAAGAAAGGGGTATATACATGCTTGTCTGGCTTAAAGAAAAAGATAAACTTGCAGGAAAATGCATGCACCTGGAGACCATAATCCTTACTGAAATAACTGTCTAAAAATCACATCATCTCCCAAAATATACAAAGTACAAAATAACAGTAAGATAGTAGAAAAATAGAAAATATAAAAACTGTCATAGGTTTTATATTTTCTTTGATCTAGTAGTTTGGTTTTCAATCTGTATATATAGCAGTTAACTTTTTAAGCTCTTATATGATAAAAAAAATGAATTTAAACCTGGCAAAATAAAAGGGGGCAGAGGGTGAGGAGAACAAAGGGAATTCAAAGGTGTTATAGGTCCTGCAGTGAATGTAATCACTGTGTACCACAAACATACACAGTAGAAGTCAGGAAAGAGAACAATAAGTTGAATCTTTAAAGCAAAGCAGTTGCTGAGTTTAAAGCCAAGGAAGCCAGCCCATCACATGTGGCTTGATTTCTCAGCTTGCCAATTTGTTAATTTTCCCTACTTCCAGCTGCAGACCTGATTGTATTTCTGTGCTTGGGTGGAGGTTGTAAATCATCAGTTTATCACATCTCACAATAGTTTTGTAAGTTAGATTTGCCCCATCTCAGAAAGTGTGGAGTAAATGGTGTATTCACTCGCAGCATGGCCTCTACCTTTTGAAGCTTTATGTAATTGCTTTTTGTGTAATTGGAGTTCTCACTTTTTCTCTTAGAGAATGAATACACTGTTGTGAAACTCATGAAGTAAGGAAAGAGGAGCAAAAGGGAGAAAGTGGAACTCTGTTTCATCGTCTAGAAATGTATTTATAATACTCATTACTGAAATCATCCCTTTAAAATATTCAGACAAGATAAACATACAATGCAACTACTGATTTATCATTTTTCTTATTTGTCTTGCTTTGCTTTGGGACAGGTTCTCCCCATATAGTACAGGCTCATCTTGAATTCACTATGCAGCCCAGGCTGGCCTCAAAATAATGGTGATCCTCCTGGCTCTGCCACCTAAGTGTTGGGATTAGAGGTGGGTGCCACCACACCCAGCACTACTGATTTGTTCTTGTTTTCATTATTAGAGTATTCGCAGTTAGGTACACATATGAACTACTGAATATATATGTATGTGTGTGTGTGTGTGTGTAATTTGTGTATAGCTACAAATATGTCGTGAATATACAGTTGTGCAAATAGAGTAGACATGTTACAAATAATGTGTGTAAACAAATGATAGTTTATTCAACGTAGGATTTCAATTTGATTTTGTTTTCAATTTAACAAAAATACTGCCAGTTCTTCTGAAAATTGTGTAGAAAGTATGGACTAACAAAAATAAGATAGGTATTGTGCACCTACGGTCTCAGGATGCTGGGAAGCTAAAGCAGGAACATGACCAGTTCAATCCCGATTTGGGCAGCTCTGTGAATTAGGAAAATCCTCTCTCAGCAGAAATCATTGCGAAAGGGACAGAGATTGTGGTGAGTTAATTACAGTCTATGTGAGTGTGAAGCCCCGCTGGACTCTGGGCATGGAAGGCCCACCTGAGGATTGCCGCAGAATGGCATAAAAGGAGAATGATGGCGAAGGTGTCCTGCGGCTGACTCTCCCGCAGAGGCTTCGTCACAGAGGCTTCTCTGTTATGACCTCACCTGTCCTCTCCAGAGTAGCCCCGATCCTCGCTATCACCTAATCTGGATGCTGCTCTCTTCAGGGTGCTCTGCTCTGGGCTTTTGGCTTGAGCACCACTTCCTGGCGCCAGTGCAGAGCAGATCACTCGGCCTCCTGGCACCGAGTCTGTAGCTCCAGCGCCAGCCCGTGGACCCGCTGCGGGACCCGCAGTCTCCCTCCTGACGGGAACTCCTAGGTAACATCGCCTTGAGACCCAGGCCTTTGGCGGGATTTTTAGAATCCCTATCGTGCACATTGATCTCTTGCACTCTTGTACATTTGACTTTTTCAGTGAACATTATAAGATAACCCTATAAATGTATGTGTTGTATATTAAATATATGCCATTGCAAATCCTGAGTACAATAGGAATGTGACTCAATGCAGTGATACTGGATTTTATCACTGATACATCAAAAATATCCAGTTCCAGGCGGACATATGAATTATTATAAATAT
The DNA here is from genome assembly GCA_004025085.1 of Thryonomys swinderianus. Classification (NCBI taxonomy): domain Eukaryota; kingdom Metazoa; phylum Chordata; class Mammalia; order Rodentia; family Thryonomyidae; genus Thryonomys; species Thryonomys swinderianus. The sequence goes on from PVIC010030212.1 coordinate 8,467, forward strand.
GCCAGTTATTGTATATGTACACATATATATACATCTATATACTCAAGTCAGTAATGCATATGCAACTATAAATATAAATACTATAAATTATGTCATTGATATAGATAATCTGATGGAGTGTCCATATATTCCTAAACTTTTAAATATCAAAATATATTAATTTAATAAATTGCATTAATCAATTGTTGAATACAACAATTAGGAAAGTATAGATTAATCTATTTAAAATATAAGTAATTCCAAAAATACTTTACCCACAACTACATTGATATATTGAAATATTTGAAATAATGATGGTTATTTATTTATTTATTTATTTTTGAGATAGGGTCTCGCTTATTTATTTATTTATTTATTTATTTATTTATTTATTTATTTTTGTAGTTCAGGCTGGCTCTGAGCTCACTATGTAGCTCAGGCAAGCCTCGAACTCAGCAATCCGCCTGTCCCTGCCTCCCGAGTGCTGGGATTACAGGCGTGAGCCACCACCACGCCCGGCACTGTGGTATGTGTTATTGATTGCTGGTGGGCGTGAGTCTCCATGCCCAGCATTGTATGTGGTTACCGGGGATTGAACTCAGGACCTTGCGCTTGCGAGGCAGGAGCCAGAACCACTGAGCTATCCCTCTGGCCTGAAGGTTATATTTTTTAATTGAATTCTTTATTGGTACATTTTATATACATCTCATAATCACATACAACATGGGGGAATTTGTACCACTATATGACACAACTTAATTCTCATTTTTACCCATATCCCCACCCACCTACACCTCCCTACTCCCTATATACATGCTCTTTTATTATCAGAAACATATTTATTCCTTCCCCTCATTACATTCCCACACCAAATTTCCTTTGGAAATTTCCCATTCTACAAAAACTGTCATACTTTCTAGAGCTCATTTGCATCTACAGGTGTTCATGTCAAGGAAAAGGTCCAGTATTTGCCTATCTGTGATCTATTTATTTCACTTATTAGTGTGTCCTCCAGGTGTATCCATTTGCACATAAATGAATCAATCTTGTCATTCTTTATGGCAGAATAATACTCCATTTTATTAACACACACACACACACACACACACACACACACACCCCTTCTTTATCCAGTCTCCAGTTGATGAGCATTTGTGTTGTTTCCAAAATTGAGCTATCACAAACTGAGCTGCTATGAACAAGGATGTACCTCTGTCTTTCCAATGTGATTTTTAAAATTCCTTTGGGTATATTCCTCGCAGGGGGTTAGCACAGTCAAATGGGACCCCTGGTCCTAGTTTTCTGAGAAATCTCCACACTGATCTTCACAATGGTTGTGCAAATCTGCAATCCCACCAACAGTGGGGAAGGGTTCCTTTCTCCCCACAGCCACACCAGCATTTATTGTTGGTTGATTTTGTATTTTAACTAGGTTTGATGAAGGTAATATCTGAATCCAGCAATAATTTATTAAACTTTCTTTCTGAATGGTATAAAGTAGATATCTATTACTCCATGTAAGCTGTCCATCTACCCACTCTCCATATAACAACATATTCACCTTTAATGAGTATAAAACCAAAAGTACCTAGGAAAAAACCTAGTGACTTTATTTGGGAGCAGATTGTTCCAATAATGGAATCTAAATAGTTTCTCAAAATACATACTTTTGATACACAATTATGGGTGTAGGGCTGATAAGCAATGGATAATTTCAGCAGCATCTCTGATCTCTACCCAATAGACACATGTACATCATCCTCAACATGGAAAAGCACTAGACAGCTTTATGAATCATTGCTCTTTTCCTATGTGTCTTCAGAAAAATAAATTCTTTGCCGGGCGTGGTGGCTCATGCCTGTAATCCCAGCACTTGGGAGGCAGAGACAGGAGGGTTGCTGAGTCACAGGCTTGCCTGGGCTACATAGTGAGCTCAAGGCCAGCCTGAACTACAAAGCGAGACCCTGTCTCAAAAAAAAAAAAAATTCTTAATGAGTGTGTCTCATGACCTAAGATTTCCTTCAATCAAGGACACTCATCCTGAGATGGACAGGGGAATAAAGTATCAGCAGATACCATCTCTAAGATAAAAGGAACTGACATGTTTTTACAAGGCCTATGCTGTGTGTCAGGGGAAAGAATATACTTGTTACTTGGTCTTTGTTCCATAGTTGACATTTGCAATATATTCAATGTCCAATGGCTTAATTTCCACCAATACTAAGTAATCAAGAAGCAGAAGGTGACAAAATGTTAATGAATTATTCCCTCATACATTATGATGTTAAGAAAATGAACTTAAATGCCAGTTTCTTCATTTTTAAAGTAAGAACAGTGATACAAAAAATCTATAAATTTGATGAGAACATAAGAACAATGAATTGAAAATTTTTCAGAAATAAGTGTTCAAAAATGAGATTATTTTGAAAGATGATAAAAATCTTCTGGAATCAAATAATGACAAATGCCAGAAGGTTACAATGGCAAAATAACACTTCTTCCATGTTGGTGGGAAAGTAAACCAGCAGGGATAATCATCAAGACACTGAAACTGATATTTTCAGTAGACCCAACTATTATTCTGGGTATCTTCTTCAAAGAGCTAAAGAAATTGTATTACAGCAACATATGCATATCTATGCTTATAACACAATTTGTAATATCTAAAATTTGAAAGGAGCCTATATATGTGCATCAGGAGATGAATGGTAAGGGGAATGTACTATTTACACACAAAAGAGTATTATTCTGCCAGAAAGACAAGTTTGAGTCACTAAAAAATGGATTTTCCTTGGCAATGTAGTATGAAGTGAAATACATTAGATATACAGCTTTAAATATTTCATAGTTTCCCTTGACAGAGAAACCCAAAAAATACATAGAGAGCAAAATAAAAGATAATCAGAAGGAGAGAGACTGAGGGGAGAAGGAAGAGAGAGAAAGAGCGGGATCTTTCTCAGTGGGTAAATGGATCAAGAGATGGAGGGAGGAAAAGTGGATAAAAAGGAATTCAGGCTTGTTAGGTACATATAAGAACAATTCAAGCACAGTAATGGAACTTTTTTCCATTGTAAACAAAAAAGCTGAGGTGGAGGTATCAGGGAACGGGTGAATACAGGAGAGATGGAAAGGAAAGGGATTGAACAAAAGGAATTAAAATGTATCATGCCCATGTTCCAATTCTCCACAAACATGCACTAAGAAAAATTAGGTGAAGAAATAAATTCTAGAGATTTATTGTTGTGTCTCTAGTGTTTCTTAGTGCTAGAGTAATTTTCAGTGTTCCAGGCTATAGGAGCTCTGTCTATGCTCATGTCTGCTGTGTATATGCATGTATGTCTATATGATTGCATGCACTGACTGATTGCTTAAATACTTACCATTATATCTTCTGTTTGATCAGCCAGTTAGCTTGCCTGCTTCCATCTAGCTCTAGCTGACTGTGGACTACTGAGTCTTAATCTGTAACTTCTCAATATCTTTGAACAGACAAGGATTTTGGAGCCTTTTGTGAGTTATTAAAACCAAATGCTCAAAGTGAGCATGAGCATATGCTGTTGAAATGATTCCCTTTGAGCAGACCTGAATCTCAAATAGACCCTTCATTCAGATAACTTTATTAATGTTGAGCTACTTAAATAGAAGCAATCTGAGGAGGAGGCCTATAAGTTAAAGGATAAACTATTTGCTGAAAGTGAGAACAATTTTTCTCATTCCAAGCATGGGAAATTTCTGCTTTTCTAACATCACATCAGTGTGAATACATCTCTAATTAAATGTTCTCATGTTGTTCCATCATTTAAGACTGAATTGCCTGCATAACATAATGTCTAACTCCTAGAGAAGGGATGTTCTCTCATTTTTCCAAGGTATGGATGTCCCTGTGGTCAAACGGTTGACTCCTGTGCTCTGTAGTAACCCTTCCAAAGTTTGAACAATGCTCTTTACAGCTCACCTTCCATAACCTATTGAATATTGTCACAAGAGGGAAATATTTCCTTCACAGAGTTACTTAAAATGAGTGATTATCAATACATCTGCTATCTTCTCCTGTGAGAGGAATGGCATGTGTAAGTCATAATACTGCCCCAGAATACAGATTGTTTTAAAAATATATTATAAACTTGCTGGCAGCCTAAATGACACAAATGACAACATCCTATCAGAATCTAAAAATACTGAAGGAGGTCAGAGAATTTAAACTCCTGCCTTTGGAGTATGGAGTGTATTACAAACTGACCTTTAACAACACACAACTGTCAGCTAAATCAAGAATAGACTGCAAATAAAATTATAAGATAATGTAACATTCAAGGACGGAGTCTATGTAGAAATATTAAATTAGAAGTAGTTTATTTATCCAGACCCTGTGGAGGGAAGAGAGTGTCTTGCCAAATTGATGCCATCATCGGGTTCTCCTGCCAAGTTAAAGCCTACGGCCGAGAAATGGCATCATTTTGTCACAGTCTGAAATTATAACTTTGAATTGCATTACTAACAACACTTTTCTTTTTCAATTCTGTCTGCACCAAACAACCTCAGTCTATTTTCTCATGAGAAGTCCAAACAACCTCTGGGATTTCTGTGTAGTTTATTTGTGGAAATAGAGTATGTTGTCAGACGGAACATCATCCTACTTGTGTTTAAAGTGTATATCTACTATTGTAAAATTAACAGTTTTCCTTTATCTATTTGTTTGCTCATAATTGCTTTGTTCACTAAATCTTTGAGCTATTGAATAACTGCTTGCTGTTCTAGGTGCTTAGGTTGGCTGCCATCTTCATCAAGAATATCTTTCATTGAATGTCTCTGTAAAGTATCACGGACATTTAGAACAGGAAATTATGTAAATATTCCTCCTTGTCAATACAATAATTTAGAGAATTCCAGATGCCAAGGTGAGTTCTGAAAAGTCTGAGTTCAAGCTTTGTGCTGATTGATTCAGTGCAGGGATTTCTTTGGAAAGTTCTCAGGAAATTAAGATGTCTTTTTCAGTTTGTAAGGGAAGCAAACTGTACTTCATACAAAAGAAATTTGCACATAAGAAAAAACCCTGTAAAAGACAACTTACCAAATGACAGACACATTTACAAAGGTTGCCTGATGAAACATTAATATCCAGAATGTGTACAGGACACTTAAAGCTCTGGAACAGCCACAATAACAAAAATAAACAAAACAAACAGAAAGCAAGCAGCCAAATTTCAAAATTGGCATGGGCTGGAGTAGATATTTGGAAAATACAAATAGCCAGTGGGCTCATGTTTTGTGTAGAGTAATGGAAATCAATACCACAGTGATGCACCCTGTCATACTCCTGATGACTACTTTGGAAAACTGGAAAACAATAAGTTAGCAGAAATGTGCACCAGAATACTAGTATCCTGTTGGTGGGAATATTAAAAAATAGAGAAAGTATGAAGAAAATAATATTATCCCTAAGAAAATAAAAATAGGATTACTCCATTGTACAGTAGTTCTATGAAAATTATTTACAAATTTTCTTTTTAATAAAATTTTTAGAGTTAATGTTTTTAAACTTATTTTGCTTGTATATAGTTTCATTACATGAAGTTTACAGTCATTGTGGGTAGTAGGTACATACACATGACATGTCCTTTTTTAAAAAATAAAATTCACGGGCTGGATATTAAGCTCAATGGTTCTGCCGCCTGCCTAGCAAGCACAAGATTCCTGGTTCAATCACGGTAACCACATACAATGATCTGATATTGGGCATGGTGACTCACGTCCACCAGCAATCAGTACCACACCCCAAAATGCTTGGCGTGGTGACCCATGCCTGGTAGGCAGAGGCAGGAGAATTGCTGAATTGGAGGCTTGTCTGGGCTACATAGTGAGCTCAGGGCCAGCCTGAACTACAAAGCGAGACCTTGTCTTAAAAAAAAAAGAAAAAAAATCACTTCCCATGCCCACCTGCTTCCCTTTGTCTCTAAATTCCCTCTTCATATTTACACATTTACATTTTTGTTATTCTTAGCTCATGTATGTGACATAGCTTAACCTTCATTGTAGGGATTTGGCACTTAGCCCAGCATATTTTCATTCTTCCTCTGTCCTTTTCCTTCTCCCCTCAATTTCTTTGACTTTTCTCATTTGCAGATATCTAGCTTCTCTTCTTTGAGACATCCTTGATTTTGGTCTTGTACTTTGCCATTCTCAAATGAAAGATAACAGACAGTATTTAAACCTCTGTGTCTGATTAATTTAACTAAACCTTATATTTTCCAGGTTTACCTAGTTTTCTATATCTTCAATTTATTTTTTATAGCTAAAGTATTGCATAATAGTATTCCATTAGATAGATAATAGATAGATGACAGGTAGGTAGGTAGTTGATGATAGATTAGATAGATGATAGATAGATAGATAGATAGATAGATAGATAGATAGATAGATAGATAGATAGATAGATAGATAGATGATAGATACTGTATTCTTTATTCATTCATTTGTGAATGGACATGCAGGCTGATCCCAAAGATTCATTATTATTTTTTTTTTTTTGAGACAGGGTCTCGCTTTATAGTTCAGGCTGGCCCTGAGCTCACTCTGAAGCCCAGGCAAGCCTGGAACTCAGCAATCCTCCTGCCTTTGCCTCCGGAGTGCTGGGGTTACAGATGTGAGCCACCAGGCTCAGCACTGTGGTATATGGTATTGATTACTGGTGGTCCTGAGTCATCACGCCCAGCATTGTATGTGGCTACCGGGATCGAACTCAGGACCTTGTGCTTGTGAAGCAGGCGCCAGAACCATGGAGCTAAATCTCCGGCCCCCAAGGTTTCATTATTATTCATTTTGCTGCTATAAAACAATGGTGCAAGGTCTTTGCACACATAAACATGAACGGATTGCTCAGAATAACCAGACGTGGAAATCACTTGTATCTCTTGCAAATGAATCAACAAACTCAGTATATTCATACAAAGGAAAGTTGTTCAAGCTTAAACACAAAAGAGGCCATGACATATAAGACAGAACAGGAAACCTGGAAGACATAATATTAAGAAAAATAAATCAGCACAAAACAACAAAAACGTTTTGGTTTTAGACAGGAGGTACCTAGAGAGGTAAAATTCATAGAGACACAATGTAAAAAAAAAATGGTTGTCAAATGGTAGCAGGAAAAGAGGATGAAGAAACATTTGAGTTTTCAATTTTATCACTCTTTAAGACTCTTGGAAATGGATTTTGCTAAGGGCAGCTCAACGATATGAGTGTAATGAATCTGCTCATTACAGCTCAACTGTCTGCTGAAAAATAGTTGATAGAGTTAAGATAGAGCATATTGTACCTTCTTTCATCTGACTTTGCACAAAGAAACACTTGAAAAAACTCTGTGGAGAAGAAATCATTGCATTACCCAAGAAACCCAAGAATTTCACTGACTCAAAAGAATTACTGTGAAAAGAACAATCTTTATAATTTTATTACAGATCATGTAATGAAAGGTAACAGAGTACAAGTGTTTAAACATAAAAGCCTCTGCCAAGTGAGTTTTAGAAACTTTTTGTTCAGAATCACTAAATAACACAGTGCCCTGTAATGGAAAAACAGCTGAAATAGAAATAGAAAACTCAAGTATGGTCTTCCTTTGGTTCCTAATTTAAAAACACTGACAATATAAACAAATGTATCTGGCATGACATCAGAGATCATGCTCTTTTGTCACTAAAAATGATTCCATGTGTACCTAGAGTCTCCATATAAATCAGTATCTTGCAAGTATTTAAAACACAAGATTATGGGGAAGTTTGATTCAATGTATACTGAAGTTGCTTAAAAAGAAAAAAAAAGCTTTCAGTTTAGTAAGAGTCCAATGAATTTAGTTATGTTCATCACAAAATATAAACCTCTATAGTACTAATAAGGGACATAATTCGAAGTATTTTGTACTGATATTTAATCCAAACAAGTACATGTTGTGTTTAATTGTATTGTCCTGTCCCTAGGTCATACCTAAGGAAAGTCAGGCAGGTGTATTAAGCAATGTCAAATCGGGCACCTGGGATATACGTAGCATTACTAACACGGCTATGTTCATGTATAAGTCACTGTCTTCTATGGATGGCATTTAAGGACAAAATGCTAAGTTCTCCAAACAAAAATAATTTAACTTGAACTGGAATACAGGAAATGACCCTAAAAAACAGATTATTGGGAAACAATGCAATATATTTTCTTACATAATAATGAATTTCACTTTCTCATACATTAATATAGATTTAATTTTAAAACTTTAACCATAGCTTGTGAGACATTATATTTTATTTGAAAGAATATTTATACACTAGAGAATGCTAAAAGTGGTTGGTATAGCTAACAGTCTTGTATTCCATTTGAGTATTTTATGAATTATGTTTATTTGCTAAAACACCATCATTATTCTCATTTATATCTTTCTTACTGTAATTTTTCTACACAGTAATGCTATTTTTCTAATTGTCACTCATAATAAACATACATATTTTGTTTAGGACTATCTCCCCTAATTTAGTATTTGCAATTTAATTACTTCCACACATTTTTATATACAACCTGAATACCAGGTCAAGAAATAATGAACTCTTTTCTGGTTCATAATATAGTCTGACAATTACTTTCTTTCGATTTATAAAATTGGCATCTGCTTTTACAGCTACCAATTTTCCCACAACTGTCTATAACCATGTATTAGTCAGTGCTTCCCAGCGTCATAGCCAGGGGAGGACAAGACACCTGAGACCCGCCGGAGACCTGCTGAATCCAGTGGAGGGTGTGGAGCCCACAGCAACAACAGCCACTAGTCCCCTCAGGAGAAGGAATCAACCTCCTTCGCGAAAAATCTGCGCAAACTCTTCCGAGGAAGCAATTGAAAGGAAGATCAGCTGAAGCGCCTCCCTCCACTTCTCCTTTGATTCTCTTCCAACAACAGGAGTTCTTAGAGTGGATATTCCATGCCAGAAACCCAAGACTCACTTCACCTAGGTGTGCCCTAAGTCATTTAACATCCACAAAGGGTTCAGAGTGTTTTTTTTTTCTTTAATATTTTTTTTGCAGAAATATAGAAAGGATTCTTGTAAAAATGAACTACAAGTGAATTGGACAACAGTTTGGAATAAATGTTTATAATAGAAGAAATTAAGGCAACCCTCAGTGGAGTAACATGAATAACAGTACTCTTTTTAAAGTAGAAGTTTTAGATTCAGTTTTTAAGTACTTTCTATGTGTTAGATACGGATCATATTCTAAATCCTGAATGCTTAGCTGTGCTTAGTCATTCATGTCTGTAATTTTTTCTTTGGAAGGCTGAGGCAGGAAGATCTGAAGTCCCATCCTATCCTGTGCAGTTCAGTAGCATATCAAGACCCTATTACTTAGTAAACAATAAAAAGGGGTGGGATGTAACTTTAGGAAAAGGTCTTGGGTCTAAGACCAAGTAGCACAAAATACAAAAAATTCAACTGTTTTATATGATTTAGCTGATCCACAATGCAGCCTTGAGAAGCATGTATATAATTCCTCTTTCAGATGGAAGACCTGAGACAGGGACACTGGCCAACTGGACACACAACTTTGGAGTAGCGAGTTTGGGTTGTAAAACGTTATCAAAAGTGAAGGAAATTATTTTCAGATTGCAATTAAACTGTTTTCTGAAAATGATATCTTGTTGTACCGTTTTTCACTATTGGCCAAAATTGTTACAATTGTCCACGTGGAAGTGATTTGCATATTAAAACCAAATAATTATCTCAAACTTTATTTTTTTCTAACACAATTATAATGTACATTTTGGTTTTATAGTTCTCCCAGTTAAGGGGAGAAGTGATTATGATATATAATATTATATAATATTTTTACAGGAGCATATTGTACTGATTTTTGTTTCTTTAGTTTTAGTTAAGCCAACAAAAGTATACCTTTTGTAAATATATTTCCTTTGAAAGTTAATATGTTCTTTAATGAGTGTTCTTGACTATTGATTCATAAAGGTTTTATTACAAATACTAACCTATTACATTTTATTTTTATTAGGGCATAAAAAATGATGTCACTATCATAATGAAAGAACAAATCTTACCATTCAAATAAAATTAAAAGTATCCTTATTCTTTCCCGTTTTTCTTCCAGGCTTCTTCAATTTCAGTTTTCATTCTTCTACACACACTCCTTCATCCCTACATTCAATACAACTAAGCCCTTAAGTTAAAATTTACTCAACTATCTAAACAAAACTAGCTTTTGTTATCATACCCTCTTCCTTTTTACATGCCCAATTAATTATTATATTGGATAAATTATTAAAACAGATTTTGTTATAATAGTTCGAAAAATTTATTAAGGTAAATCTAGCTTTATTTTGTTAAATTTTGTATTAATTAATATGGAAAATTTTAAATTATGATGCACTCAATATACTTAATTGACTACTCATTTATATACTTGGCTTAGTTTCCTATTTGTGTTCATTTAGATTATCTTTAAATTGCTAAAGATCAAATATAGAGCTGAATAAAAATCTCATATTAAGTGCTTGCTTGGGCAGCACATATACTAAAATCTCATATTAATTTGTCATTGAAAATAAAGTCATGCTGTCACTTTAAGATTAAAACATAAAATTGAACACCAATAAAATGTGTTTTCATTATTGTTTCTAGTGATGTAAAATAGAGAATATATATATATTTATATATTAGAGAATATATATATATATATATCCTCATTTTATATACATATACGTGTTTGTGTGATATATATATATATATATATATATATATAATACACATGGATGTAAAGAGAGATGGAGATTGTATAATCTACTTAGCTTATATGCAAGACAAATTGTTTGATTTTTTAAAAGTAGCTATTATTTTCCTAAAATGCTGTTTTCCTTTCTTTTTCCATACTGCACCATGTAACTGACTAAACTATGATGAGTTTTCAGAGTATCTTTAAGAATGAATATATCCAGTAACATGATATAGCTGTCCTATATAATAATTTTTATAGTATAAAATGTCCCATATTAAGACATGAGTAGACTGCACCAAAGAGTCACTTGCTTTTGTGTCAGATACTTTAGTATCCCACAAACAACCTACAATTGTATAAATCTGTAGAATTTTTCTGAAAAAATGATGCTATGTTGTTTTTAACTTTTATGAGAACTTGAAAATGGTATTCGCAGCTGTCATAATAGAGGCAAATTTCTGATTTGCTGCGTTTTCTGATTTGCTGATTGTTCAAAATGTGTCCTTAGCATTTCAAGTTGCAATGTTGGATTCACGATTTTTTTTTTCCTGTTCAAATTGATTACACACTTTCAAATGAGAGGCTCCTTTTCTACCTATAATAGCACTCTGGGTCATCATGAACAGTACCAGATGATCACATTGTTTTGGTCTACCGAATAACATGACAATTTCATCCTCCTCATTTTCTCTTTTGCACAGGAAAGACTCTGATTGATGCGCACACATGTGGTTGTGAGTAACCTGCTTCACTGAGCTGCACAGAGGAGACCACTCCCTTTGATTGACTTACATAATGGAGCATGATTCTTATGATAATAGCTTTTGAAGTGGCCAATATTTTGAATGTTTCTTAAAATGCATTTAGTAATAATATTAGATCATAGAGCAACATGTGGTGTTTTGAGGTTGAACCTAGATAGAGCCTGTTGTTCAAAGTCTGTGACTATTTGGTATTCACTGGTTTAAAGAAATGCTTGCTTTTGTGAGATATATATGCCTCTGTATATTTATTTACATTTACCATGTAACAAGATAGTTTGTTTTCCTCTCATCATTTTGCTTTTCCTAAAGATTTCAATGGAATGCTCCAACAAAACTTTCTTTTCTAAACTTGAAACCAAGGTATTCATCGTATTATATTACCAGTCTTGTATGTGTCATTTAGGGACACTTGTAATTTAGAAAAATGACAGTGCTTTGGGTTAGGAGGAACAAAATTCCAAATAGATAGTAAAACAATGCTTTAAAATTTGAACTATGTTATAGCACCATAAAATAGATGAATATATGAGGGCAAATGCCTTTACATATTTAATTACATACATGTTAACATGTAAACATATGTCTGTGTTTTCGCATAATATATATCATAACATTTGCAGGCATTAATTTTCCCTTTGATTTTTTATTTGCATGCAGAAATAATTCTCACACTGAGAAATAACACATTGTCTGAATGACTCTGGAGAGAAGGGTATGTTGTTTGTATAAAACAGAACAAAACATTTTAATCATTGACATCTCACTCCAAATAGAAGTGTGCATCCCCAGGAGAAGCACACAAAATTCTCATTAACCTGTGAAGTATCTGCATTCCATTTCCAATAGTAATGCAACATCTAATATCCACTTTAACATTAGTATTGTTTTAAAGAAAGATACACTGACTTGATTAAATGCTGGATTATCTGGAATAGGCGCTGGAAATTAGATCTCTGCAAATAGCACAGTGAATAATCAAGATTGCGCCAGGGCTCCGGCAATAGCTGTGAGGAGATGTGCAGCCTCACTGAAAGAATTTCAAATCTGTGTTCTTCACCAAAGCCACAAAATTTCTAACCTGTCACAAATAGACAATGGTTTTTCAATGTGTTTGTACTCTAGATAAAATAGTCAGGGAATAGGTACCGATATTTCTCATATTTATTGTTTATCCATGTTAAACATGCCCTTTGTATTTTTTCTGAGTTTATTTATAAGCATCTAGGAACATTTATTGTGAGTTTGGCATCAAATGTCAGGAACTCAGCTTTGGTTATTGGAGGGATAATCTGTCAGGTGTCATTTTTTCCCATTAAAGCAACAGACTGAAATGCAAAAGTGAAGTGAAAGAAAGCAGAGCAGAAGATAGATCCCTATTTTGCATTTCCCCCTTGGAATGAGACACAGGTCAAGGCCAAGATAGAGCAGTGCAGAGCGGAAAGCCATTTTACAGCTAAAGAAGGCCAGGATAAGCCTGGCAGTGCCGCCCAGCAGGGGCGCTCGCCTAGGCTGGGAGTCTCTGCACCCCATCCAAGAGATCTTCACCCAGTGCCTCAGAAAAAGGGTTCTGTGAAGAAGGTTCTGGGACTCTAAGGAAGGAACCTGCATAAAGACAAGCGCATGACGGTCCAGCGAGGCCTGTGGAGTTCACTAACTCCCAGCAGAGACTGTAGTACTACATCTGTCTGAAGCCAATCCTCCCGGCCATGTCTGTGGGGTGAAGTCATTGTCACTTCCTATACCACTGTCATGAAAAGTCACACTGTAGAATTTAACCAGAAGCTGGACTTCTGTTCATAGTTACACTCATTATCCTTTTCAACATTCACAACAACTCTATGTGATTTTTTCTTTCTTTCTTTCCTTCTTTCTTTCTCTTTTCTTTCTTTCTTTCTTTCTTTCTTTCTTTCTTTCTTTCTTTCTTTCTTTCTTTCTTTCTTTCTTTCTTTCTTTCTTTCTTTCTTTCTCTCTCTCTCTCTCTCTCTCTCTCTCTCTCTCTCTCTCTCTCTCTCTCTCTCTCTCTCTCTCTCTCTCTCTCTCTCTCTCTCTCTCTCTCTCTCTCTCTCTCTCTCTCTCT
>PVIC010030213.1:0-22058 GCA_004025085.1 Thryonomys swinderianus
ATAATAATACAGTGACAGAATGTATGCCTGAGAATCCATGTGGGGTATCTTTGGTAGCTTCCACAAATACCCTTCTTTTCCTGAAATATTCCCTGTTTGGAAAGTCATATCTGAATATGAGCTGCGGCCCATGTTAGACTTTGCCAAGCGTCAGCGCTTGGGCACCTTCTTGATGATCTGCTTCCTGGATGAAATAGCCACAGAAAGAAGGAGGTTAGCAGGGGAATGACTCAACCGCTCCGCAGGTGGGGTGCTTGGTAGGGGATCCCGGACAGCCAGGGGGCAGCATGGGAGCGTTTTGCGACTCATGAAGGAGGAGAACAACTTGGCAGAGAGCAAGAAGTGAGTTCTATCCTTCCTCCTGAACCCCGCCCTGCAGAGGATGAGGAGTGGCTTCTCAACGATTTGTGTATTTCTTCAGGGACAGCAAACATGGAATCTCTCTACTGAGACTAGAGATTGAAAACTAGAAATCTATGGGCCATACACAGCCTTAGAGTTTTTTTCTTTTTTTAGTCTTTTGGACTGCAGAATCTGGGAGGTTTGGGAGAGTCTTTTTACATTAAAATACTATTTACACACAATAAAATTCACCCACTTGAAGTATAGAGTTAGATGAACACTAGTAATTTCATACAGCTCTGTATGTCCACAGCTTGATGTCCACAGCTGACCACCGTGGACATCAAGATAGAAAAGTTCCCTCCCTCTGAAGTTTTCCACCAGCTCCAAAGCACTCAGTTCCCTTCATAGACCCTGCTCCAGGCAGTGTCTGATCTGCTTTTCTAAAAGGAACAGTGTAATATATCGTCTTTTAACTGTAGAACTTTTGAAATTCATCCATGTTTTTACATGTATTGTGTTTGATTCCTTTTAATTCCTGAGTAATACTCCATAGTCCGAGTACTGCAGTTTACTTCTCTGTCAACACATCATGAATTTGTAGATTGTGTTTAGTTCCAGGCTGTCATAAGTAATGCTCCTGTGAACATCTATGGATATATCTTTTTGTGGATGTACGATTTCATTTTTCTTGGGTAAATATAGGATTTCTGGATCATACAATAAGTATATGTTTACGTCTACAAAAACCTACCAAATTGTTTCTAAAATGGCTGGACCATTTTACATTTCTAGAGTGACATAAAAAGTCAGTTGCTGTGAATAGCTATTTTGAAAACATTCCGAATAGCTGTCAACTCAGAACCCCTTACGGGGTGTTAAGGCTCATGTTATCTGAACCTGTAGGAGTGTGACTTCAGCCACAGAGTCCTTTGAGCAAGCCTGTATCTCATTATATACAGCAGGACAAATGGTTAAGAGCAGGGTCTATAGAGACAGAAAAACATGGGCTAGAATCTCACTCTTGCCATTTGTATGTCGTCACTTTGGACTTCTCTCTGCATCCATTTCTTGATCTGTGAAATGCTAAGGGTATTTAATCAATTGTGTGTTGTAAAGATTAAATAGCATAGAGTATATCAAGTACCTGCCCAGGGCTGCACCCATAGAAAATGTACCTGTTCCTATCTACAAGATAGCCTAGTGATTCTCCATGGTGTGTGTGTGTGTGTGTGTGTGTGTGTGTGTGTGTGTGCACGTGCGCACACGTGAGTCCACTCTGCAGACTTTTTAAAAACAACCACCTGTGTTCCTACACCAACTCTCCTATGGAATCAGAATTTTTCGGGCTGAACACATACATGTGCATTTTTTAAATGTTCCTTAGATAATTGCAATAAGCCTCCCTGGTCAGTAACCTTTGGTTGGAAGGATATAGTGAAAGCACTACATTCTAATCTCATACCATCAACTAGGAACATGACAAATCCCTTAACCTTCCACAGAAGCTAATTTAGTGGAGATCTGACTCTAATAAGTTTGGTGTTTCACATTTATTAAATTCTTCCTGTGGCCACAGTTGGAGATAGATGATTCAAAGGTGGTTAAGGATCTGCCCACTTCCCAAGTAATATGGCAAAATGAATGTAAACAGACCAAATTCTGCCACACATAGAAATATGTATGAGCGAAAAACCACAGAAACAGCCACGCAGCCTGTCCTGTGAGGTTCCTATTCTCTTTCCTCAGTGAAGATTACACTGACAGCAACCTGCATGAAAAACCCACTTGAGGCTGATGTGACAATCAGCCTACCCTCCAGTCACAGTTGTGATAAAATTCTTTGAGTGAGTGGACGTTAACTAAGCCAGGATCCTAAGTGGATGCAATTCCAGGGAGAGCCACTGGGGGCTTCGGGACTCTGAGAACCTTTCCTTACAGCCTGTAAAGAGCTAATGACGCTACTTCAAGCCAGCCCATGTGTTTCAATGGCATTTCTAATGTCTTCATTAACTATTATTAGTTATGCTAATTAAGAGTAACTAATTAATAAGATAAAGATAGCCACCACACGTGTCCTAGCTGCCTCTGGAATATGGCTTTTCATTAGTCTTTCAAATGTTAACTAAGCACTTCTGAAGTGCGTATTCCCGTCAGGCCACTTGAGTCATAAACTGAGCCCACTGGGGTGTAGATTAAAATGAACTAATGCTCTGTCACTCTATAACAGAAGTACTTTAAAGTTAATTACAGACTGTCACAGATGACTTTGGAGGTTCCATCCAAACCTGACAGTCAATCGTGCTACATAGGAAGGGTCCTGATAAGTGTGCTTTTCCTCAGCACAACGTCTTGTCCTGTCGCCACTCCCCAGGAGCCCTCTGAACCCCAGACACGTGTGTTTGTGCCATGCCCTGTGCCCACGGTGAGGACCCAGCCTCTGCACATGGCTTCCTTCTGGGTTAGAGCACTGGCCGGCCTTCTCCCCCAGATGTCAGTGCCTGGGGTTGTACCACCTGATGTTTACCAACTCTGCCTAACAAGTGACCTGTTACTTTTCCTTACCCTGGCATAGCTGTCTTTTTATATAGATATAGCTGTGCTTGAGCTTTATCATGCGGTATTTCCCATGGACCAATGGTTGAAATGCACTAACTCTGCATTTTTTCACATATTAAAACAAGTGAATAACTGTCCAAAATAAAATGTTTAAAGTATTAATGAATATTTAAAATAAAAATAATCATCTACATGCTCCCTTGTCCCTCCAGTGGTCTGTGCACCACATGGTAGGGACATCACTGTGCTGTCCTTGTCGGCTTCTTTGCCCATCTCCCTGCCAGCCAGTGAGACCCCGGAGGGCAGGGCCTGGCTTTCATCTCTGCATCCCTCTGTCAGTGAGCCTGGTGCATGATATGCATTCAATAAATGTTTGATGAGTGGATGTCTCCCTCACGAGCATGGCAAAAGACCATTAGCAAATACAAATATTTTCTCACTTAGCCTCTGATAAACTCTTAAGAACAAAAATATGGACTCAAAACATAGTAAGCAGCAAACCAGAAGTAAGGTGGGACTATTTTTCACCTCTTGAAACTTTCTTTTACATGACAGAACTCATTCATTTAATTTCCCATTTTTGGAGGGGAGGGTTTGAATGACTTAAAATTGTGAACAGTTCTTTGTTAAATAATAGCTTTCCTGGCGCAAAGCTCAGATCACTTTCACAATGTAAAAATGTAAAGGGCAGGGACTGAAATTCACTTTGCTTTCAACCCTCTGTGCCTTGCTAAGTTTCTGAAGCAGAATGAACACCCAAAAGAGTACGGATGGTTGAGTGGACAGACAGACCACTGTCTTGTTTTGAAAAACAAAACAGCAGGTAAGCTACCAACTTTCATTTGTGTGACCTTTGCTAATTTAACTTCCAAGATTTTAGGACAAGTCTTGGCAGAAACACATTCAGGAGAAAACTGTCTCAGTCTGGAAGCATGCCTATGAATGGCAGTCAGTCTCATTATTTTGAATAAAATTTTACTTTTAACTTTTTCAAACAAAGTTTGTTCATTCAGACTTGAAAATAAACTCTCACTATGAAATTGGTCTCAGAAAGCAAACATTCCAGGGTCAATCAGTTGACTAAAAATTATAATCTCATATTCTATTGATTGGGTTCTCTTTAAATGACATAAGAAATATAACATGCAATTGGTCTGAGGTTTATCTTTCCACTGGCTTCAAAAAAAATGAGAAGTTCAAACTGAGAGAAATACTCATCTTACCATTTCTTTTTTTTTTTTTTTTTTTTTTTGAGACAGGGTCTCGCTTTGTAGTTCAGGCTGGCACTGAGCTCACTATGTAGCCCAAGCAAGCCTCAAACTCAGCAATCCTCCTGCCTCTGCCTCCCGAGTGCTGGGATTACAGGCATGAGCCACCACGCCCAGCCATCTTACCATTTCTTAATCTTTGCTGCACAGTTTTTAGTTTTCATTTCACGTAGAAGCATTTTCATTCCATTCGATAAAACATTTTTAAAATTCACTACTTCTACTCTGAGGTTTGATTAATTGTAGAAATACTGGTAAGAAGCATTATCTGTAAAAGAAAAAGAGCATAAGATTTTAGGTACATAAAAAGCATCTAGTTTTCTTGAGCTTTTTAAAGTTTTTTAAAAAACACTTAAGGTGAAAACAGATAAAAGGACTTGTTGGTTTATCTGCGGTATTTTGCTCTTCACCTTGAATGTGTAGTTGTTTTGTTCATAAAAGGGGAAATGGTGCCAACTTGAAAAGGCGTTTGCTCAGGGCCATTTGGGACATTCACCTTTACCCACATTCTCTAGTTTACTTTAAACATGCACATTTCCAAATGTCATCAGTTTATTATGCACAGCTCTCGCCTACGCACAAATTTTGGGCAGGCCCATTCCAGCAAAGACCCACCCAAGGCAGAGGAAGCGCACGGAGGGTGGGCTTTGTGGCCCTGGAGAACACTGCCCAGGCCTGCCTGTCACTCAGGTAAAGCGCCAGGAGTGGAATGCCCCAAGCTGTCAAGTTGGGAAAGCTTATCTCCTCGGGAGCCCTTTCTTTCTACATAGGAACCATCCCCCCCACCCGAGGTTACTGATGGTTACTTCAAAAAGAAAGCAGAAGAGGCGAAAATTATGTTTTTAATCATTTTTGCTATCCTCTGCAAAGTTTAAAGTACAAATCATACAAAATTTGCTAAGTACCATGTTACTGTCTCCGACAGTGCACAGTGTGCCATAGGGAGGGATTTTTAGAGTCTCTTCCCTTTCCACGCCTCCAGTGTGGTTTGTTTACTGAGTATTCCAGGTCCAGAGAAAAATGTAATTAAGGGAAATGATTATATGTAATCAAATGGGCACACCGAAATTCAGAAATATTATCTCAAAGTCTGAATCTCCACCAGGGCTATTATCTCTTCCCGTTTTCTATAAAGAGGGATGTGTTTGCAAGCTTGTGCTTTGACTCAAGACCCAGGGCTTTCGATCAACTTGAATTGTTAACTAACAGGTCTGTCTGCTCCTGAGGACTCAAAAGCACACTCTGTCCTTGGAGTGTCTCCCTAGCCTGTGAAATTTATTTAGAGATGTTTTATAATTTTTGTAGCAGAGGCATTATTCCGGCCTGAGTCTGCTTTACCTGCATTTTGAAACCAGTAAAATGGCTTCACATTTCAGAGTGTGCTTACTATTAACGGAAAGGAAAACTTTCTAACACTCTGCATTTGCTTTTGCACTATTAAAAGTGAAATGTCTCAATATTGAAGAAACATGGGATTGCTGAAATAGATGTGCTCATCGTTTATAGTTGTTTTCATCAAAATTAAAGCTAAACTAAAAAGAAAAAAAGACAAAACCTTGAGCAACTTTCCTTTATTATTTTCTTGGGCAAATTCTATTTCCTTTGTCTTCTTAATTTGGGATGAACCTTCATTGTACACTCTGGAATCAGGTCACAGCAGCCAGAAACATGCGTTTTCTGCTGAGAAATTATATTTTGTTGAATCGCAAATCATTAAATGACACAAGTGAATAGGAAGAGATAAGTATTCAAAAATTCAGTGACCTCTGCTGCCAGGGTGGTTGGCAAAAGACACAAGCTTTAATTGTTTGTTTCTGACTTGCTAGTTTTTGTTCAATAAAACATTCCATGATCTTGAAGCAAAAGGTGATTGGGAAGGTAATATTTTTATTCTAATGGTTTTTATGAAGTTTTTTTTTAAACCAGAGTAATCAAAACTTGTCCTAGGTAAAATTAAATAGTATTTATATACAGACTGGTTAAGCAGAAAAAACCCACAGTAATTAGTTCTGCATGGGAAGTGGAATTTAACCACAAACTTGCAAATCTTTTGCTTTTCTTTTATTTTTTACATTTTTAAAAAGACCGTTTGATTATATGTCTGCTGCCAGCAGTGAAATACGTGGACTTAAATAGATTTACTGGTTTGTTTTGTTTATAGTTTTATAGCAAAAAATAAAATAACTACCTGAAATTGTTCTGTATTACACACACACACACATGTACATATTACACTCTTTTCTTTACAGTGTTGAAAAGCACCCATAGCACATTCTGATTTATGTCTACTCTCTTTTTTAAAAGTGGTATCCAGCACTGTGAGCTTATATTTTAAACTGGGCATATTTATTTTCTACTTTGGAGTGGAAGCTTTCAGTAGCAATATACATTCCTAAGCTAAAATATTCAGAAAATAACGTCACCTATACCTTAAAGCCAATCCTTATCACATTCTGCTATTAGTAAGAACTGTCAAAATCCCTAATCTCTAAAGCAATAATAGGTATATTCTAAAACTGAACACAGAAGAAGACAGAATCATAGCTATGGCCAAAGAACCCTAAGGTGATATGCTTGGGTTGTCACAGTCACTCCAAGTTGGTATATCAAGTGTCTTATCCAACCCGAAGATGGTAGAGCCTTACTCTTTCCAAATTGACACCACTTATCTATAGGCTCTGTGCCTTCCTATGCATGGAGGACTGGTCCAGTTTGTGTTTTCGCTAGCAGAAGGCCACTATGTTTATTAAAGAACTCTAAATGTAAATTCTTCGTGGAGAAAATAATTTCAGCCTCAATTCTTTGTTTTTTTTTTAATTTATAGTGTTAAGTTAGAACAACAAGAGCTATTGCTTAGCAACAGTGGATTAGGCAGAAAATAATTTAAGCTCCCAAATGAGAAACATTTGTAATTGAATATGCTCTAACACTTGCTTTACCACATGACTTAGCACCCTTCTGCTCACACATGGTTAAACACATGTTTGAACTGGTGTTTTAACACCCGCTTCACACGTCTTTATGCTCTTTGTCCACACATGCTGGAACACATGTTCTGCCACCCTTTGTGCACACATTGCTGAACACAGGCGCAGCATTGTCTTGGGTCTCATTTTCCAGAGGTTTACTGGTCAGTAGCACTCAGTCACAGATTGGTGCCCGAGCAAGTCACAGCTCTTTATGCCATGGGACATGCACACTTGGATTTCTTCTGTGTAGGTGCCTCCTGGAGATGGCCACAGCCATGTCCTCTTTGCTGAAGAGTAGCCTTCTCGGGTGTTTCACCACCTGGGTGTGCGATGTCACTGAGTATTGTTTTCCATTTGACTAGGCCGCTTATAATTTCACAGACTGCCAAGCTCTAAAGTCTTCCTCATGACCAAATGTAGAAACGAGTGTTTAAAACGTTCTCTCATGTGTTAGTTGGGTTTGAGCACAGATGGCTGCTACTGTCTCTCTAGACATAGTGACAACTTCCTTGTAATTCTGACCTCCTGGACCTGTCATCAGTAGCTTCTTATCAGTTTCACCTCCACTGTAGAATACCCTAGCCCAAAAACAAGAGGACTCATTTCTCATAGTGGTAGAGTTTCCGAAGACCAGGATTCAGTGCCAATAGATGCTGTGTCTGGGAGGACCTACTTCCTAGTTTACAAATGGCTCTTTTCATTGTCTCCTCACATGGCAGAGAGCAGAGAAAAGTGCTAGCTCAATTCTACTGAGATAAAATGATAACAAAATCTTTCTAAAGTTTAAACAGTACCTTATGGTTTATTTTTACCTAAATCTTTGTGTCCATATCAGAATAATGGGAAATAAAACTTTGTCCCATTTTATAGATAGACATACAGAGATCTTGATATTTTTAAGAACTATGACAAAAACTAAGTACCTCATTTGTAGTGAGGTGAGATGTTGAATGCCAATCCTGTACCTAAATTAGTGCTTTTCCATGTTACAAGGCTGTACTACAAAGTGTACAACAAAGAACCAACAAATACCTCTTCCCATCAAAAATTTACAGAGGAGGAGAAAAATTACAAATGAAACATTATTTCCATTTTTTTTAAACCTATTAGTCCATTCTATACTAGGCACCTTGTCCTGATGCATCCTGTTTGACAGGTTAAAAAAAAAAATTAAGGGGGCTGGAGGGTTAGCTCAGTGGTTCCGGCGCCTGCCTCGCAAGCGCAAGGTCCTGAGTTCAATTCCCAGTAACCACATACAAGACTGGGCATGGAGACTCACACCCACCAACCATCAATACCACATACCACAGTGCTGGGCGTGGTGGCTCACGCCTGTAATCCCAGCACTCGGGAGGCAGAGATAGGAGGATTGCTGAGTTTGAAGTTTGCCTAGGCTACATAGTGAGCTCAGTGCCAGCCTGAACTACAAAGCGAGACCCTGTCTCAAAAAAAACAAAAAACAAAAAACAAAAAACCTAAGGCCTAAAAACATAATAAACTTACCCTGATTAAGAATTAATAAATAACTGACCTAGAACTTGAATGCAAGCCTGATTCTAAATAAAACCCATACTTTTAACCATTACTCATATTGGCTTCCAACCAACAACAATAAATGAGTTCAGAGACAAACCACAACTATTATATAAGGCAGTTTTAGATGAAGAAAATCCTTCCCCTAATCATTCCTGGTTATGATACTTTCTGATTGGTTTTTTTCCCATTCTCACTATTATACAGTGAATAGATACAGCAAGAAGTAAAATTTGTAGATCTTATATGACAGCATTTGTAAATGAAACCCAGGTTTAGTCTATACCATCACCTGGGTGAAATGAAGGGCTATAAACTGTACTGCCCTGGCTGAATCTTCATGGAAATTTTGCTTTACAGGTAACTGTGCTCACAGCTGAATATAAAAACTGGTTATATTTTATGGCCTCGAGGTTTCAAAAAGTATTCTTGGATAATAAACTAAATCATTTGACAATAAATTATGATTCTTTGAGCTCTAAAAGTCAAGATTGAGCAAACTGTAAAGAATAATACCTTTGAATCTGATGAGTCACAATAACATTTTTCCTAATTGTACATCAATAACTCAAGCTCTCCTCAGAACTGGCTGGCTTTAAAGATATCTTAAGGGTGACTGAAATCCATCAATTCACATTTCATAAGTTTGTTTTGAGTCAAAATGCACAGACCAAAAATCAGACTATTGAATCACAGAACAAGATCAGCCAGATAGAGCATCCCTTGGGTGCCTGACTTGTAGATATACACAGGAATTAGTGATTAAATGAAATGAATTGAGGATCCCAGAGGGAAATTTGGGGACTCTGTTCTGTTTTGCCCTGAAAACAGAAATGTTAGTCAGAGATACCTGGCAACATCAGAATGCAGGTGCAGATATGGAATATATTAAAACCCACTCTGGCTTCTTTGTCTTTAACTGTATTTCACTATATTGAGGTTCAAAATCAAATAATTGCATTTTAATTTGGTATTTGCCAAATTTCCAAACCTTCAAGCACAAAATCCTCAACCTTCATTTCTCCACTGCCTGGAAATCTAGGTAGCACTGAGCCAAAAGTAGAAGTTATGAAGTGAGATTATACTTGATTAGGAACAAAAAAAGCCCTACATCCAGAAATGCAGATGTGCACAGCAGTCCTAGGGGAATGTTGGTATTTGATCTCTAAGTCTTAAAGGTTCATGTTCCCAAGGTTAAAAAATGCGGAGAGCCAACTTTTATTAGTAACTAATGCTGAAATTACTCTGGAGATTCTAGAAGTATTACATTACAAATCACTCAGCTTTGGAAATTCTACAGCTAGTGAGTTACAAATATCACTGTGTGAAAGAAAGGGGCAATAAATGAAGGACATCATTCATAAACTTAACTTATACCAGTGTGGCATGATCATGAGTTTATTGTGAGAGATTTCATTTCAGTAAGAAAAGGAAAAAGGGGGCATATGGGGCCTGTAAGTCAAAATTCCCACTCAAAGGACTAGGAAGCAAAACCTCCTTGTGTAAGGGAACTGGGGTAGAGGCAAGGAGGCAGTAGAACAAGTTGGGCTGTAACACCTTTCTGCTTTTCTAATATGTAAGTGAATGACTTGGAGCAAATAACAATTAAGCACGGCTTCCATTTTGCTGAAAGGTAAGACCTAGGTATTTGCAAAACAAATATCCATCAGCAAATATGGTGCTGTGATCATCTATGAAAGAAATAGAAATTTCATCTCAAGGGAAGAGCCGTAATATAACCAAGTCCAGTATCAAAACTGAAAATAGTCAAGAGGTGTTACTATATCACACAGCTAGCCCTATAAACTTTATTACTGTAATGCACACTTGAAGACTCTAAAATTAACTAATTGGCCTTCCTTTGGGGGCTAGAGCCTTCCTATTTCTTGTTTTTCTAAATCAGTGGCTTTAATTCCAAGAACAATAAATAAAAGGTCTGTCTTGCTTACAGGACTAATCTATTAGTAAGGTATTAGTAAGGTAAAATTATACCTTTCAAACTCCACATAAATAATGTCTACTTCTCTGTATGTTTACAGTTTTGAGGTTGATCTGAGTTTTTAAGGTGACTAGAATGTATAATCTAAAATAAATTGCAAAAATTTGGGATATAAGGCATAATAGATATAAATAATATATGTTGTGTATAATCTATATAATAAGATATAATAATAACATAAGTGAAATATAAAAAATGTAACATTGCATACATATTATTTACATTACACCAATAAATTCAAATTCAGGTTTTGACATCATCTGAACATTGCTGTTTCACTTACCCTCGGTAATTTCTCAGATCTTAGGTTTTGATATGCAGTGAAGTCTAGAAATAATCATTATTTAAGTAGCTAAAAAATAGCTTGCCAAAACTGATAATAAAAGTTATCCAGGATATTCTGTCAAAATTCTTTCCAATTAGTGTTGAGGTCTTGAAGGGCCAGATTTAGATTTTTATTAACATGTTAGACTTACTAATAGATTTTTGATATATGCATACTGTGGTTGTCTAATGTATTGTATGACATTGCATAATTATGGTGCTTTTAATTTGTTATACTCCAGTCTACTCTGCAGTCATGTTTAAAATTCATAGTTACTTCATAGTTTCAGAACTAATAACTCATTAGGAAGCTATGCCATGTACTCGAGGTTACCTCTGAGGCAATCTGTATTTAACAATAAACTAGAAAAATTCCTGGCTACTTGACTGTCATTGACCAGCTTAAATATTTAAAGTTAATGTCTGACCTTTGTCTAACCATGTAGAGAAAATGCAATGTAGATTGTGTACAGAACAGAAAAAGGAAATTTTCTTTCTAATAATCTTTCCTAAATGAAGAAAACTTGCACTGAGATTATTTCCTAAGGATTGAGATGATAGGTAGATAGATAGATAGGTAGATAGATCGCAGACAGACAGACAGATATAGCACTGTAATAGAGTATAATGTTTTTAAATAAAGGATCCATAATGGGTTTTCTTGTTATTTTTCTCAAGGCATATTCAAGCTTGCATTCTGTAGTGGCCAAATTCAGATCATTGTTACATCATAAATTTGCATTCCTTTAATATCTACCATATTTTAAAAGATAGCTTTTAACTCACTCCTGTCTTCCTTTCCAAATGGTAAGAATTTGAGACTGTTCTTTTTTAATGTATTGGTTTATTCAGAAAAATGGACACAGTAAAAAATTACATTTTTCCGCCCTTGCCTATGATTTGTTACCTATCTTATTTAGCTATCTAGCAGGTAGTTGAAGGATATTAAAACAGACTGGCTTTACATTGTAGCTTTAGTAGTGATTTAACTAGTATTTATTCAACATCTATAAAAAGGGTGCTGAGTTCAGTAGGGACACAAAGGATGTGTGTGTTTGTGTACATGTGTGTTTAAGTTGATAAGCTGCAAAACTGCTAACCTGCAGTCCATATTTTTCAATCTTCTACCTACTACTCTTCATTATTGGGCAGGTGATCACAAATATAGATGAGGATTTGTTTCCATAATAAGATTTTTTTTTTTTGAGACAGGGTCTCGCTTTGTAGCCCAGGCTGACCCTGAGCTCGCTATGTAGCCTAGGCAAGCCTCCAACTCAGCAATCCTTCTGTCTCTGCCTCCCGAGTGCTGGGATTGCAGGCATGAGCCACCACGCCTGGCACTGTGGTATGTGGTATTGATTGTTAGTGGGCCTGAGTCACCGCGCCCAGCATTGTATGTGGTTACCAGGGATCAAACTCATGCCCTTGTGCTTGCGAGGCAGGCGCTGGAATCACTGAGCTAAATCTCCAGCCCCATAATAAGATTTTTAATATAACTATCAGTTTCATAGCCAATATCTGAAAATGACTGCAAATTATACACTTCTCCCATATGCATCATTAGAGAAAATATTAACAGGCCATTCATGTTAGAGTTTTTAATGTGGTCACCACCTCCTGAGAACATGCCTTTGAGTGGTTTCAAAGCCTTTCCAGCATTTTCTCAGAAGACTTCAGGGGTGGAAGGCGACCCTACCATCATAGCCATAGGGATAAAGGGACTGGACACATTTAATTACGCTTCAGCTACTTTATTTCATTTGACTTCAAAAACAAAATTAGCAGTAGCAGAAGACAGTAGTTACATGAGGTTAAGTTAATCAATGTGTGCTAATTAAATAACTGTTATGCCTCACCATTAATGCCTTTTCTGATGGGTGCAGAGCTCTTAGGAAATCTTACCTACTTCAGGCTCTTTCCATTCAGTATTTTGCCACACATACTAGATTTAAAGAAAACATTGTCTAAATTAACTAGGAGAAAGACATAGCAGTTTGACTATGCATAACTGATGACTAATCCAAAACCCCAAAATCTAAAATATTCTAAAATCCAAAACTTTGTGAGCACTGACATAAAGTTTCAGAATCTTGGAGCATTTCAGATTTTGGATTTTCTTCTGATTAGAGATGTTCGACCAGTAGATCTATGCAAATATTCAAAATTTTTTAAAAAATCAACCCTGAAAGCTGAAGCCCTTTCATCCCAAGCATTTCGAGTACGGCATGTGCAGCCTCACCTGCACACAGTGGGCTCTGTGGAGGATCTGTCTGGGGCTTCTCTCCCAAGCTGCTCCCGAGCAGTTCTCACCGTACCGCATACAACCCATCCCACCCTCCACATCTTACGACTTGTGAGCACTGAGGAAGCCTGGGCTTTTCATTCCAGCTACGACTTCCACATGTTTGCAGGGTGCCCTACCTCAGCTCCCCCACTCCTTGTCTTGTAGCATCAAAGCCCAGCCTGATTTGTCACCCCACAGACAGACAAGCAGTCTAAGAGGTTCCTGTAGAGCATTGAGAACTTTCCTTGTTTGCTGTATTAATTTCTCTTGCTTAAAGTGGTTTAATGCGGTTTTATTTTTGTTGTTTCATATATAGTTTTGACATATAAAAATGTGAGTTTGTTGAACTTTTTGCAATTTTTTAAAATAGAACTTAAACATTGAAAACTATTACTTTCACATTATTATTATCATGAAAATTTAGAAAGACATAAAGAACAGAACTTCCTTTAAACGTTATTGCCCATAGAATAGTACCTTACAACTTTGTATATATTCTTTCCCCTTTATCTGTGTATACTTATATCCAAATAATTCAATGTTTTATTGGCTTTTAAGTTTTAGAGATCTATCTCTGACTTACTCTCACTTTGAGTAAAATGTTTTAAGTTTGCAGATGATATATTTTAGCATAAAGAATAGAGAGTCTGCCTGAGTTATTATTTGAGGTTGAATATAAGATATAAAAGTCTGCTTGGTTCACATAATTGCCTTTTACTTTTTCTGCCACCCTTAGCTGCAAAACATCAAATTAAAGTTAGCAGCTGTAGTCCTGGTCACACTTTAAGCACAGAACCAGCTCCTTGACCCTCCTTCCCTGAGAAGTTTATTTAGGTAGAGTGTTGATAACATTCTTCATGCCAAATAAAGAAGGCAGTTTTTCTTTGTGTTCTGTTAGACAGTTCCGTCCTGTTAACATTCAAGAAGGGAAACTGGAGGACTCATTGTTTCATTCTACACAGACGTTCATCCTTTCACCCTGCTAGCCGGGTTGGCAAACTGTGTACTCTCACATCCAAAGTAGATTAATTCTGTGGGCTATGTATGGACTACTTGAATGCAAATTATGTATATGTGTGGGGCTTGGAGAAATATAAAATAATTCTTAAGATATTTGTATTTTGAAAAAACTGAACCTCCCCCCACACCAATATGCAGAGTTCCTGATTTAGATAGGGGCTGTTTGTCTTAGCAGAGTAACGGGTCTATGTAAACTTGTGACAGTGATTATAAGAGCTGATGTCAGCTTCAGGATATTCGTGTTAATACTTCCATTTCTTTTCAAGCAAAACTTGTGTGTTCTTTACATAGAAGACTGTTTCTTAAAGTTGATAAAAGTGAACACGCCCATCTCTAATGTTTGATACTGTGCCAACTGCATAGTTGACAAGATTCTTTGTTTAGTTATCCTTATCAGAGATATTTCTAAAGGGATGTGTTTTGCATACTAACTGAAACATTATGCAGTATTTCTGATAGGAAGGAATCACCAAAATATTCCAAGTACAAATTGAGAATATTATTGTGTGATATCACACATTTCAAATATTTCCACCATTTAGCAATGTAATTTCTGATAATCAAATATATGAGTAATACTAATTTATACAAAAAGTAAATCACTCATGCATGCATCCATTTTGCAATGTTTCCCGCCTGTCTGCTGTGAAGTCTCTCATCGAAACTAAATACTGTCCTTTAAAAGCTGGTTAATAGTTATATAGTTTATCTCCTACAAATGCAAAAGGTAGTTCCTCATTCATGGAGGGAAATCCACAGCTTCCCACTTCCTGATGTTATTGTAGTGCCAGTTTTCCACAAACGGACTTGCACACCCTCAAATCTTCGTGCTGAATTTCCTGAGGGTTTAGCCTGAGAAGGGTATGGAGGGTGTCTCTGTGCCATACTCCCCTTTCCCTCCTCCATCTTGTCCCCCATTAGACCATCAGCTGGCCAGCATATGCTCTCCTGCATCTCACTCACTGTCTTCCTTTACTTCACTGCCATTTAGTGAAGTAAATTTAGTGAATGCCATTTAGTCACCATTTCTTCTCAATGGTTCCTTCCTGTTTTTTGTGACTCCTCTTTTGTCACTATCTGAACAAACACTTCAGGAAAGGGGTAGAAAACTGGAACCCCCTACGTTCTTACAGAGAAAAACTGTATGGCTGAGCTGGGTGGGGTGGCACATACCTGTCAGCCCAGCACTCTGGGAGCCTGAGGCAGAAAGATCACAAGTTCAAGCCTAACCTGGGCATGTTGGTGACTTGGTGAAATCATGTCTCGAAATTTAAAAAGCAAATAAATAAAGTGGTGAGGGTTTAGCTCAGTGCAAAGATTCAATCACCAACAAACAGTAAGCTCCAGAGCAAAGAATGTTTTTTTCCATATCTGAGTCTTGAAAAGAATGCTCTCGCTACAGTTGCATCTGTGTAGAACGTGGCTGTTAAGCACTGGCCCATGAGTTTTTAATCTCCTAACTTGAAACCACTGATTCGCTCCTAATGTTTCTAAGTTGCATTCATTTAGTGATATTGCAGGGTAAGTTTGGGAATTGTAGGTGGCTTGTGTAAAAGCATAGAATGACCTAACTTGGTCATGTTTTTAACCAGTGTCCAATGAGAAGCCATTTCTGATTTGAGTAGTACCCTGAGCCTTATGTTTTCTAGGGCAGTAAGACCTTGGAGAGTCCCAAGACCTGTGCCTCAGCTCTGGTTTCCAGCGACTTCTTAGGCCTTGTTAGTTTGCACTGTTGTTCTTTTGTGACCATGAGCATGAGAATCTTGGCTTTGGAGTAGTATTACATTGCAAATCCAATGCCATCTCAAAAGGACCATTCTTCCACAGTCTTGTCCATTTCTGTACAGGCTATAAAATGTCACAGTTCAGGAGACCACTTACTAGATTTGTATTTAATGGGCAGTTTTAATGTTCTCAGAGAATCTGAATAGTAATAGCATTTTAAACTACTGTGTTACACTTAAAGACTTGCAACTCATTCTTTTTCTTTGTGCACATCTAGCTATATTTTTGGGTATTATTTAAATTGAGGTTCCCAATCTGTAGAAAAATCAATGAGTTAATGAATAGCCTCACTTTTTAAACCTTCCAAATATTTTATCCTAATTATAAGGCTTGTCTCGTGACATTAATTTGATGAAATCCCAAATCATCAGATTGTGTAGAATAACCCTGACCAAGGAGTAATTTAGAACATTTTCAGTTTAACAAATGTACTGCTTTTAGCACCAAATCATGGCTTTCTTACTAAAAGAAAACCTTTCTACTGCTAAGGGTTGGGAGCCAGGTCAACATAGGTTGAACTTCATGCTTTTACTTCTTGTTGTTTTTGTTAGTGTTCTTTATTTAGGTCATTAAATGAAAAGCTTTCCTACAACTAATAATCACCCTTGGTGTTTGTAGAGCAAATTGTTACTCCCACATGCACTGTCCCAGGCCTGGTGAGTTTCGAGGTCACTCCCTGGGCAGGTACTGAGCAAATGGCAGAGCCAGCATCAGAGCCAGAGCCAGCCATGCCCAAGACCTTCCACACATGACTGGTGTATGTTCATGTAAGCCGCTGGGTCCTGTGGGAGCAGGTCAGAGAATAAGCCAATAAAGTGATTACCATTTGAGTCATTTATTTTCTATGTGGTCCATAGATCACAGACTGGGGCAACAGTAGAAAATGGATTCTCCAGCCAGATCAAGGCCACAGTGAGGGAGAAACCACATGGCAGCCTTCACCTCAGTCCTTCCTATGATTCATTTGCCTCTTTCTGGTTTCCTATTATGACGCTCATCCCATTTTATCTAGTTGATCCTCTGTCCATCCTGCAGCTGCTGACACCTGACACATTTATAGTCCCAAGAAAGTAGCAATCGTTTCTCAGCCTTCCTGGATGACATGCCGCAATTGCCCAGTAAGACTGAGGCAGAGATTGTTGCTCTTCGTTGTTTCAGTGTTTGAACGAGTGACCTAGATGTCCTCATTCCCAGTCTGCTGTTCCTGGCCCACCCAGTGCTTTATATTCTTCCAAGATATCCTGACCTTGACATCCTCACTCTCTTACCCTCTCTCCTGGCCAGAAAATTATAGGAGTAACCTTATTGGCCTGGCCAGACAGTAACCTAAAATGTGCTCTTGATAATTCCCTTTTATCAGCCCAAGGTAGAAAGAATCTGAAGCCCTCACATCTGTATTCAGTAAAAGCTCATGACTGTGAAGTAAGCAAAATCCAAATCTTCCCAGAAGTGTTCATCTCCTTAAAGATTTGTGTCTCTACCAGACTCACAGTAGGACTCAGGAACTCAGTGTGGACTGAATGATAGAATCCAACTAGAGTATATGAATCACTGTATCACACAACTCATATAAATGATATAAACTCAAGGGGAAGAAGGAATAAAGAATCCAATGAAAGCAGAAGGGTAAGAAATGTGAGACTAAATAGAGGCATTTCCCCTCTAAAAGCTGTGTCACGTGCACCATACGCCATTTCGGGAAAACCGTGCATCGGGACAGATGTGTCCCCCCAAATTCTACTTGTGCTTCACTCTCCACTGCTTCCTCCTCAAGTATGTGAACTGAGTGGCTTCTATTGCAATGGAAACTGCTACAGGTGCAAGGGATGGGATTTTGATTATATAACAGCTTATTGTGCTGCGTGTAGATCTCATCAGTTCAGACCATCAGGATGCGCTTGCTTTTTTTCTAAATTTAGAGTGGCAAATCAAGCACTTTTTAAATTAAATGAGCCAAAAGCACCTGCAAATGTGGGAAAAGCCTCTGAAGTGGCCCATCACGCTGAGGACACAGTCTGCTGGCCTCCTGTCTTCTGATTGCAGGCAAGTTGCAGCTCCTGTTGCTGGACACCTGCCCCCGTGAGGAACTTCTCCATTTCCCAGTCTGGTACAGTACCTGGAGCTGCACCACTCGGAACCTCTTAGATGGGGACGGCCTGCAGTTCAGGTGTCTGGGGCTTTCTCCTCCTCGTTCCTGTACCTCTCCCACCGACAGAGACATGGCACACACCAGCCCAAAAGACTTATGGTAGTCTTTTACAACAATGTTACTTGAGGCTCCCGTGCTTTTAGAAGCCAGGGCTTTTCTTCTCAGTTTCAGAACTTGTGAATCTTGCATATCATTTCTGCATCATCATTATTGTCATGATTACTGTTGTCATCTTAATTGCCATTTATTTTAAGAACACTTAAATGCTAAGGACCACATAATCCTGATCTCATTCACTTTCTTTTAACCATCAGAGCAAACTCATAAGGGAAGCATTATTATTTTCTTTTACAGATGAGGAAGCTAAGGCTTTAAAAAAAAAGTCACAACTTGCTCAGAATCACACAACTCTGTAGTGTCAGGGCCAAGATGTCAACTACACTTAAGAGCACAGCTCCACTCATCTGACAGCTGCACCAGCTGGGTTTTCATGCCACAGTGAGCCTCCAGGAGGCTAAGTAACTATATGTAGTCTTACAAGTCTGTTTGAAAATCAGACTCTTTTGCTATGAATTTGTTTTGTTTAGATGCTCAGTGATTTTTTGGTTAATTACTTAATCACATTGTTAAGAAAAATTTAAGGAATGTATTTATGAGCTCCTTTTGCCTTCAACAGGGGAGAGATGCTACAGTGGTTTATGCCAGTGTTTACACTGAAATGATTTTCTTATGGTACAGGGAAACCACTTCACCAGGACCATAGGCAAGGCAGCAAGAGAAGCTTTTTGGTAGTCTCTGTGCCCTTTGGTCCCTAACCCCTTCTAATTTTCCCTCCTGGGCATTTTCAGTCCTTTCTGGAATTTTTAATTTCCTTGTTGTAACCACAGGCAGATCTGTCTGTTCCAGAAACTAATTTGAGAAAATCTGGGGGCCGGAGATTTAGCTCAGTGGTTCCACTGCCTGCCTAGCAAGCACAAGGTTCCTATTTCAATCCCCAGTAACCACGTACAATGATATGATCTTGGGTGTGGTGACTCATGCCCACCTGCAATCAGTACCACATATCACAATGCTGGGTGTGGTGGCTCACGCCTGTAATCCCAGCAATGGGGAGGCAGAGGCAGGAAGATTGCTGAGTTCCAGGCTTGCCTGGGCTACATAGTGAGCTCAGGGCCAGCCTGAACTACAAAGCAAGACCCTATCTCAAAAAAAAAAAATTTTTTTTTTTAGAAAATCTGAAGAAGGTAAACAACACAGAAATTTAACCTTAGGGCACAACTGAGTCTTCTAAGAGGAGTGAAAATAGACTGCAGTTCACAGTTAGGAGCCCTCCTGGCCTTTGCCTCTGCTTGGAATAGTCCTCTTTTCTGTCTGTGTTGGATCCACATCAGCACCCTCCTCATCACTAGGTGCTTTCCTATGCTTTATTGTTTTGTATACATATATCACTTCCTGGGATTATGTTATAGATTGTGCATCCCTAACCTGAAAATCTGAAGTCCAGCATGCCTCAGAATCTGAAACGAGTGCAAGTGCTGATTTGATACCACGGTGAGGAAGTCAACGCCATGAATCTATCTCACTACAAAATCATTCAAAACATGGTATAAAGCTCACTACAAACTCTGTGTGTAAGGGATATATGAAGCTGAATGGATTTTATGTTTGGACTTGGGTCTCTTCTCCAGAATATCTCGTTACATATATATGCAAATGTCCCATGATCCAAAACACTTCTGTTTCCACCTATTTCTACCAAGAGATGATCAACCTGTGTGTACTGAGTTGGTCTATTATCACTCCCCATGTAGAATATAAGCTACATAGAGCAGGGTCTGTGTTTTACTCACAGCTTGAGTCAAGCATTTACAAAAGGAGTGGACATTGCTGGTGTTGAATGTATGTCCAGTACAAGGATCAACCCTTATCCTACCTTTTCGAACAGGGGTAGCTTTTCCATTAAACCAGTTTTTTCCCCAAGAGAACAGATTTTAGGAGTCATCAAACCTATGATTTTACTGATACTATTTTTGAGAGGAAATGAATTTTTTCCTTAAAAGGCCAATCTGAAGTTAACATAAAGAAAACAAGCAAGTGCGAACACAAGGGTGCTCAAGTTGTGTAAGGAAAATGAGACCTGAGGGGTAAACACTACTAGATCAGAAAGTGCTGACCCAGCAAAACCCACCATTGTGTTAGTAGATGACCTTCAAGTGTGTAAAAAATTATAATAGACTACACAGTTTCCCTTGGAATAATGTTGAGACATCCATTCAGTCTCACATAATGTTCATTGTATTTGCAGTTCTCTTAGGATTTTCTTTGACTTGGGGGGTGTTGTAAGTTACATGTCTGAACTTCACACCAAAACTCCTTCACAACTACATCTATATATATTCTTTTTTCAAATTTTTCCCATAACTTTGAAGTAAGGGTTAAACCTTGGGCTTGTGTTTTCTTATGATTTTTCCCCTATCCTTGGGTCCATTGATATCTCAAATAGGAAGCTCAAAAATATTCAAGAATAAATTATGTCATATAAAATTCTCCCTAGTCTTACCCCAAAAAATGCAAGATCATAAATTACTGAATTTTAATAGTTCCTAAATCTTTCAGCAGAGAAAAAAAAAACTGCACCTCTCAGTAATTTAAACCCTAAAAATGGAGTAGAAGAGGAGTCCCAAGTAACCACACCAGCCCCCCCTACTATGATGATTGTTTTGAAAAATCATACATTTTGGAAAAACATTTGTTTTGTGCTGATATATTTGAGGAAACCTCTTTGGTAAAACCTTTGTAAATGAAATAATATTAAGATCACTTTCTTCTGGAAATTTCTTAGGAAGGATAGTGTGGGTAGACTTAGAGGGAATGATAAATAGTAGGTATGGAAACCTTCTTGTTCATAAAAATATGATTTTCCATATATTTAAAAAATAACTCCCCTGCTTTCCATCAAGAAATGTAGTCAGCGAGCCTGTGTACTTCCTTTTCCTTGCCAGATATTTGTTGATGGCTGGAAGACATTTTGTGATATTTATTTGATGACACACACCTGCTGGGTAGATGAAAAGCAACAGCTCCTGAAGATGACCTACTTTAAAGGAGCATGGCAAACTTCTGAGGCCTTTGGCAGGCTACCTTTAAATCATTTGAATGCATCTTGCTCTCACCTGTTGCACATATCTAAGGCTAGTGTGTAGCAGACTTGTTGGAGGCAGAACTGCTAGCCCCAGGGAAGAGTCAGTGAGTATTTTGTAAGTGTACTGAGATTAGCACGACTCTGCTTCACTCTGGATGTGAAATTGCCCAGGGACCTGCCAGCTTGGAGCCAACCATCTAGAAAACCAACTAATAGGAACAGGAATATGAGCCAAGGTAGAAAAGATACATCCAAGGAAGAAAATAATAGTCTCCTGAGAGGCCAAGGCATGTGCCAGAAGGAAACTCTGATGAAGCATTCTGCTGGGAGTTTACAGGATGGAAGGAGATTCCAGCTGAGATCAAAGTAGAGTAAGGAACATCTGAAAAACATGGACACATTGTCATCATCTCATCCTCCGAAATCAGCCTGCCTTGGTGTGGTCATCGTTGTCCCACAGACATGCAGTGATAAGCCTGGGCTAGTGTGACATAATGACCCAAGGGAGTCAGCATGCAAATAAAAGGAATCTATGTTGATCTCCCAAAACCGCACAGTCTAGTGGGTAAATATTCCTAGGCAAATTTTATTAAAAATTGTAACATAGGGCCGGAGGATTAGCTCAGTGGTTCCAGCACCTGCCTCGCAAGCGCAAGGTCCTGAGTTCGATCCCCGGTAACCACA
>PVIC010030214.1:0-22022 GCA_004025085.1 Thryonomys swinderianus
ACTTTTAGGAAATAAATGTGACTCAGCCCTGGTACAATCCAGTTGCTCATGCTGTTGGGCAGAAGGCGATTGGCTGAGAAGCCTATTTAGTATACTGCTCATCCTCTCTAGGGAGGTTCGTTCATTCCAAATTTTCTTGAGAGACTAGCCTGGCAGGATTCTTGGATTTTTTTTAATCTTAATTCATATATAATAAAGGCATGATTTCCTATTTAAATGCAAATTTTCCTAAAATGGCCATGCATTAAGGTGTTATCTATCATTAAAACTGCAATAATGTAGCTTTGCCAGGGGTTGGTTTCAGCAGGAGAGAGAAGGGGAAATCATTGGTGAACACATGTAGCCTGAAGGTGTTGAGAGCAGAGATTTGGGATTGAGAAGGTGAGAAATGACAGATCAATGCCTTGTATTTGGTTTTCATTTCTTCTTGGTTCAGAAACAGGGAAGGCTGGTGGTATCTGAGCTATTCTTTTGCAGGCAGATGTTTTGCCAGATAAACCAGCCTGCTCTTAATTTAAAGGAACCAAGGTCAAGCCCTCACTGATGACTTAAAAGACTTTGAGCTTCATTCTGCAACAAAATCCAAGTAACTCACCTTTCAGAAATAATGGGAACTGGAGCCTCCTCTTAGTTTGGGTTTCTTTCCTATGTGAAGCTCTAAAGATTATGACTGGAAGAAGCAAGTTGAGGTTGGTTTCCAACTGAGGACTGGAGTGTGGAAGCCACATCACAGAGGTGTGCTCATGAGAGAAGAGGGAGCTTCCCATGATTCCCAGAACCCAAGAAGCTCCTCTATGTTGATTTGAAACTTCCACACCCTGCATCCCTACAAGGCAGACATTTTTGTTATCCTCCTCCTTTGATGGATGCCAGAAGCTCTAGGAAGTTACAAGTGGACTTCCCTTTCTCCAAATAAAGATCTTAAATCCAATTTCCCAGCCTAGGAAATGTATATGAGTTATAAAAGAAATTACAAGCATCATACCAGTTAAAATATGAGATGTTAACCACTAAAGTACTGAAAAGAAGAGATGAGCACTGTGCATGTTCTTACGTTGAAAATCTGTATGCAGATTTTCTTTCTAACTCGGAATTGGAGTATTCGATTATCAGAAAGAAACTGCTTCTTGTGAACATTATAGATTAATAAAAACACTACAATTCATGATTCATTTTGTTTGTGAACTAATCTAATTCTTTTGTTGCTCCTGAGTTAGATATTCGATGAGTTTTTCTGGAGATTATTAAAAAGATTAATTTCTAATTACTCTGGAGAAACACATTTATTAGATATAACCCACCTTTTGTTCAATTATAAAATGATGAAAGCAACAAGCATTTAATGAGATAAGAGTTAATTAAGTTGAATGATAGGACCTTTCCACCTTTGCTGGTGTTATTTCAATTTGTGTAGGTATAGATTCAGTAAAGTAAGAGATGAATTGATTAGATCAAGACTCAATAGAAATAAAAATTTTTCTAACAAAGTAAAAACACTTTTAAATGCTAAAGAAATGTATTCAAAGTCCACGATGTCAGGGGTTATACAAACCTCTTAGAATTAAGGCTCCAATATCAATATTCTAGATTTAAGGGTATAGTCTCATTTCTGCAGGGCGGGAATGGTTTGAAAAAAGTAGTATTCACCCTCTAGAAGAAGACTAAAAGGATCTATTATGTCTGCTCTGGGCTATGCTTTATTGTTTTATTTATAGTTAGAGGCCATCCATGAAGGTACATGAGCCATTACATATTAAGAAGAAAATGGATGCGAGGACTGAGGAAAAGGAGTTTCATAATCAAATAAGAAAGTGAACAAAGCTGGGTGCAAGTTCTCAAGGTCCTCTTGAAGGCCTGCATGGTGGGAACAGAGTCACACACACACACACACACAACACAAACACACACATGCATACATGCACACACACACACACACACTGGTCAGTGGCAGTGGGCCACAATATTAGCATAGACCATGCCTAAAAGAGCCCAAAAGAGAATGAAGAGAGACAGGGATCCAGGGACAGAGCATGACTAGAGGGTCAGCCCAGTCCTTAAAGCAATATCACACAGTGGAGTTTTCCCGTCTACCTCCCAGTCTCTGGGTCTTTGGTTTCAGATGGTGGCAAAGGTCTTGAGAACTCAACGCTTCATCCCCCCAGAGACAAAAGCTGGTGCTCAGAGTTGCCGTAAGGACCAACCCAGAGTGCTTGGCAGTCACAGAGCTGGGGGTCCTGCAGTGGGGCTCAGGTGCCACACCCAAATGGTTTCCACATGCACTGCCCCATGCAGCAGAAGTTTTCATAACCTTGTGGTCTGGTGGGTTTTCAGAGGCTGGAAACATTATATATGGTTACCGGGATTGAACTCAGGACCTTGCGCTTGCAAGGCAGGTGCCAGAACCACTGAGCTAAATCTCCGGCCCCTATTATTTTATTTTTAAAAAGACTGCTTTGTTGAAGTGTAATTCAAATATACAATACACCCGTCTAAATTCTACAAACCAGCTGTCTTCAGTACATTCACAGAGTTACAGTCATAACCCCTGTAAATTTTAGAACATTTTCATTACCCAAGTCAGAAAGCTCCCCCCCTCAGCAGTCACTTCCAATCTTTTCACCTGTCTCTGCCCATTTATGCTCCAGCCCAGGCAATTGCTTACCTACTATCTATCACTACATCTGCCTAATTTTGAATTTTTTTTTCTCTATCTAACACTAATGATATATCCTCTGACTCACACTCCCCACTCTTCTACCTCCATGGTTGCTGACAACCATCATTCTCTTCTGTCCTCATAGGAAATGAACTTTTTAGACACCACCTATAAATGAGGTCATGTGGTATTTGTCTTTAGGTTTCTGAAGTATTTCACTTAACATAATGGTCTCCATGTTTATGCAAAAAAGAGGACCTTTTATGGCTGAATTGTATCCCATTCTATATGTATACAACATTTTCTTTATCCGTTTATCTGTCCCTAGGCACCTACACTGATTCCATGTGCTGGCTTTTCTGAATAGTGCTTCAGTAAACACAAAAGTCCCACTATTTCTTCAACACAGTAATCTGATTTTCTTTGAGTATATATATATATGCAGTAATGGGATTGCTGGATCATATGGTAGCTCTGTTTTTAATATTTTGAGGTACTTCCATACTGTTTTCCAAGATGGCTGTACTAGTTTACATGATTATGTTAGAACTTTCAACAGCTACAATTTAAAACTACGACATAAATAATAGCGTTTTTGGCCAATAACATGTCTCTTTTAACTTTCTCTTGCTATTGAAGTGTAATCTGACAGGAAACAAAGTTACAGATACCATAAATTACTTATCCAAGGTCAGAAATGGAGAACTCCATGAGGCATCTCAGCAAGCAGTGCAGTGTAATACTGTGCTGTCTTACCATCTGTGGGTCATGGTGTTCTAAGGCAGAGGCGGGATCTGCAATCAGACTTCCGTCCAGCTTTCAACTCTTCAGCTTATGCATCAGGAGACCTGGGGCAATTCATGCTCTCTCTGTCTACATTTCTTTCTTCCAACCCAAAATTGGAAAAACAAAAATAGCTAGTGCAAAGCGATATGTGTTTCACTGCATTTTGCAAAGCCTATGAAATAGTCCCTGGCATTTACTGAATTCTTAGTGAATACATGTGAGGAAGATGGTAGTGACAATGATAAGGACAATGTGTGCTTTTCCTAAGGGGGCTACAAGCTCCTGGAACACACGGATGCAGCATCAGCCTTTTCACACTCATGTTGCTCAAGCGTTGTGTGCTTCCCAGGGTAATGGGGTGTATACAGTAAGCACATGGAGTATTTGTGAAGAACCAAAGGCAGCACTTAGGAAAATCATAATGAACACAGTTGGAGGAATAAGCATAGAGAGGGAGGGGGTGTTATGGGCTGAATCTGCCCCACCCTCCTTCTCCCCCTGCAGTCCTGACCCCCAGTATCTAGGTGAAGGCCATTAAAGAGCCCGAGTAGACCTGCATCTAATAAGACTAACTTCCCTTGGGAGGAGGAGGTTAGGACACAGACAAACCCAGAGGGATGCCTGTGCAGAGCCACAGGGAGAAGCCAGTTTTCTGCAAGACAGAGATGGGTCTCAGTGGAAACCAACCTATCTCACACACTGAGCTCAGCTTTACACCCTTTGAAATCATGAGAAAGAGGTTCCTGACATGTAAGCTGCCCGGGCTATGGCACGGTGTGCTAGCCGGCCCAGCCACGTAACGCAGTGTTATGGTTTATATCTACATGTCCCCCTAGAGCTCACAGGTGGAGCCTTGGGAGGTGATTGGGATTGTAATGCGGTGACTCTTGTCAATGGGTTTGGCCATGGTGAGTTTCTAGGTACATATGGTGCTGGGAGATGAAGCCTGGTGGGAGGAAGGGGCTCACTGGGGATGTGGCCGGGGAGGATCTACACATTTCGTCTGCTGATTCCTGTCTTCTTCCTGCCATCATGCGTTGAGCTGTTTCTCCTCTGTGAAGCCCCTCTGCCACACCACCTCCCTTAGGGACAGCCAAGTATAGGCTTTGAGCCTATATCAACCTCTCCTCCTTTAATTGTAGGTGTTGGGAGGTTTTATCTCAGCAATAAGAAAGTAAGATGAAGAAGTAGGAAGAAACCCAAAAGCTAGTTGTTAGCATCCTGGAGTGACCTGATGTCTCTTGGACAGTGGCAGTGGAGGTTTGTGTCCTCCATGGAACTGAAACCCAGGGCCTTTGGGTGGATCCAAGAGTGGAAGAATCTTTTGAAGGCTGTTCCCTTTGCATTCCCATGCAGTGCATAAATGTTACCTCGTTACCTTTTTTAGAAAGCAGTTCAAACTGGCCCTTCTGACATAGTCACTTAAATCCTTGCATTTCTGAATAATTTAAATTGTAAGAATTTCTTTGCAATGAGATCAAATCTGCCCCCTCTGCCTTTGAGTAGCACTATGACCTTCCTCAGGCCACTGAAACTCTCTGATTTACTTCCTCATTGGTAAAATAAAAAGTAGTACTTATTCTGACAGACCTTTGGGAGGATTAGGGAGAAGAATCCTCACTTAATCTTTGACATCAGTGGGTGATGGTGTTATACTCAGTGACCGTTTTCTATATCCTTAGAAGTTATCGCGGGTTTATCATCTTTGCTCCCATTGAAAGTGACCTCAGGGAGAAGTTGAGAAGTTTTCTTGTGTTCGATGAGTTCTCCTCATTAATAATTTATATATAAAATTTCCTATTTTTAATAGCTCTTTTACCATTTTCTTTTGTTACAGCAAAGGAAATAAATGTAGGAAGCTAAATGGAAATTTAACATAAGGAAAGTAAAATGGTGTGCACTTATTTGGGGGCTCAGGTCCACTTTCCAGGAAAATTCAATAAAAGTTGAATTTTCAGAGACATTCTCTTTTATTCTCCTACGTCAACTTTGCTTTTGTTAATGGGTTACAGTGTTGCAACAAATAAATACATAGGTGTTAGTGGATTGAAGATCAGTTCACAATTTCTGTGATGACATGGAAATCTGAGTGCCTAATTTTCATCAGCCCAAGAGGACAGGGAACAGAACACATCACTGTCAGGATGTGGTTGGAAAATATATTTTTGTTTTGTTTTTATTTTTTTGAGACATGCTTTCACTGTGTATTCTGGGCTGGCCTCAAATTCACAATGATCATTCTGCCTCAGCCTCCTGAGTGCTGGAATTATAGGCATGTATCATCTTGCCTAAGTGAAAAATAATTTTGAATGTTTCTATTCTGCAAATCTATACATCTAGTTTTATGAAGGAAGGCTTTTACAAAACATCCTGAAAGATACTTAATTTCTCCTTCCTTGAATAATAAAGTAAACTTGATTTTTCCTCCATAGGAAAGAACAGGACTCTCATTTTTGTTTCTTTTATTTGAAATATAACACTTGAGCCAAAGGAATTATGTTCTTGAATTCATGAATGCCAGGTCTGAATTTAAGGTTTAGATGGTTTTTCTGTTTCTAAATTTGCTTTTTTTTTAAAAAAAAAAAAAAAAAAAAAGCTAGTACATTTGCAATCAATAAACCCAAATAGAAAAGCAATATTATAACTAAGGCTAACAGGAAAATAAAGTATTTTGTTTAAATTACGTTTATAAAGAACAATAGAATAAGACCTAGCCAACAGATGAAAATTTTTAAAATGTGCTTCATAGTGAGTTTTCCTTTGGGCACCATGTTCCCCCAAAGAGGTAACAATTTGTCTTTGTGGCAGGGTTCCACGCACTCTTGTTTGGCCTGGGCTCAGGAAAAGGTATTTATAGGCAGTTTTAAATTATAAGCAGAATTCTCAG
Organism: Thryonomys swinderianus; assembly: GCA_004025085.1. Lineage (NCBI taxonomy): Eukaryota > Metazoa > Chordata > Mammalia > Rodentia > Thryonomyidae > Thryonomys > Thryonomys swinderianus. Next base: position 6,330 of record PVIC010030214.1, read on the forward strand.
TCTCTTAAATTTTGCTCCAAATAATCTCATCTGCTTCTTGAAATACTTCGCTTGGGTGTAGTAAAAGGCTAATTCCCACCTATGTTAAGCATGCTAGACTCCCCTCCTAAACTACTAGTTATGGATCATCTATGCCTAATTAAATAGAAGTATATGCAATGCTTACTATTTTGTACCTACTCTTTTGTGTTTGTCAGCTATGTAATTTCAGGCTCCACGACCACACGATCTGCTTCCCACAGCTTTAGAGTTGGGCTCATAGGCTCTCGAATGAGGATGATCAGAATAAGGTTTCCATGGTCCAGGTTTCCACAGATCCAGGTCAGGGTGTTTTGGGTGAGAGGACAGTTTAGGCTAGAACCTGGAAGATGCTCTTATTACCTGAGTTAGGACCTATCACCTCCTTCCCTAGTGTCTGCTTAGAGCTGCGTGGGCTCCCCATAAAAGGGGCTGGAGAAAGTCCCTATCTTAGAATCATTTTCACAGACAGTTGCTCCTGGAGTGTCTGGAAAAACTAAGTGTGGAGTCCAGAAATGGCTAATATTCAGGAACAGATTCTGTGACTGTTTCCCAATATTGGGAAGTTGAGTGGAGAGCCAGTAGAGAGAGGTCTTGTGAAATTTTACTCGTAGGCTCAGAGAGCAGGAATTCCTCTGTTGCAGCCAAGGCCTGGGTGGAGTGTGGCCTGCTGGCGACCTCGGCACCCTGGGGAAGCTGAGAGGCAGCCAGCCCTGCCCTTGGTGTGGGAGTGGCTGAGCCTTCTTTGCAACCAGACAGGGTTGGTTAGAGCAAAGTATGCTCTATTATTCGACTCATGCTGTCCACAGGGAAAAGTGTGTCAGCCCCTTCGGGTAAGCAGAGCTTTTCCTGGCATTTGGATATGAAATACACCTCTGCAGTGGGACTTGCAATGTGCACATAATGTTCTCTATATGATTCCTCCAGCTACTGCAATAGCACTTTCCACAGAGAGGAGCTGGGTGCAGGACCTGAGATAGATTCTGATGGTTCATCTTTCCATTCTTGGTATTTAGCCAGATTCTTAACATAAACACAACAGTTTTTTTTTTATTGTGGAAAAGTTCAACCATAAAAAGCACAAAGAGTAATTTGGCAAAGACCACCAGATGGGCATCATGCTGCCTCGGTGACCATCAGCTCCTGAGGTAGAGGGTTGACTTTTTGGATGTCCAGACATTTAACTAAGAATAACTGAGGCTGCTTTGGAATCCACATGGCCCACTGTGCACATCAAGATTGGCCTAGAGTCCTTTAGCAAGACGGAGCCTGAATCTTCTTTGTTCTAGTTTCAGCAGTTTAGAGACCCCTTCAGGACAGACTTCCCAGACCTGTTCCAGCACTCCTCGGACAGGAACACATGATCAAGGAAAGTAAAAGTGGCTACGATGCTACTGTAACCACATTCAAGTTGGCAGAGACAGACAAGGAGGTGGAGAAGAGGACTTTGCATCTGTAGAGACCTTGCCTGCAGAGTCTAAAGTCAGCTTACTTCAGTGAAACCTAAAATACCAATGACATCTGATGTATGTTGTCCTAGACTGCAAGGTCCTCCAATTCTGGCAAAGAATCACCGAAGTTTCTAAAGTCTGTTCACGAGTAAGTAGGCACTTCATGTACAAGAGCTAACTTTCTATCACTGGGAAGGACGTCTTTTCAGTGACACTTTCTTTGGACAAATGTAGCAATAGTCTCAAGGCTGTTAGAAATTGGAATCAGTGAACCAGAAGGTCAGCCAGTGAGGCAGAGCTAAGGAAGGCAACAAGGGAGGAGGTAGAAGAGCAACAGAAATCTGGAGCAAAAGCTAAAATGCCACCATTAGTGGAGGTTGTTTTCAGGTTAGATGAAGGTGGCATCACGTCACTCTACCAAGTTTTAGACCATCAAATTTTAGACCAATGAGGGGATAAAGAGAGCTGTGAATGGAAGAAGATTTAGAATCAGACAATATGGGCTTAAGCCTGGACCTCATACTTACCAGTTAGGACACCCTAAATAAATTATCTGATCTCTCTGTTGAATCTGCTCCATTCATAAAGCAAAGCTGGTAATCCACTTGACAGATGTGTTGATTACTGAGAAATTCCTTTTAAGAAAGTTTTGTTCATAATCAATTTCAGTGTCTAATTAATTGGGAATTGTATGTTCATACTCATGTCACCAACTCATCATAAAGAAGTAAATATATTTCCTCCATACTTTGAAGGAGAAAGTAAAATAGAATTTATAAGTTCTGGTTCTGAAAGAGAGAAATGTAGTTACTAAGCAAATCTGCCTCTGTGGGATGGTTTCTCCTTACCAATTAGACTTTATCAAGAGGTAAAAGTTACAGAAGAAGAGACAGAAAGTGGGGCTGGATTTTCAAGGGCTTTGTGTGCCATGCTTAGGAATACCTTATTTATTTGTACTCCATATTACATAAAATATTTAGGTAGAAAAGTATCAGAAAAATAGTTGTGAGTTAGGGAATACATAAATTAAACAGTGACGTCCCAGTTAGGAGATGAGAGGAAGTAGCCACATAGGTCATAAACTCTGTTTAATGATTAGATTCTGAGTACACAGCCACCCAATCAAAAAGGGTAAAAATATAACCCTATTCTTTGCATTTTTTCCAAAGGATGAAACTTTAGTTCTCAAGCAAAATGTGTGGTCCTTGAGTGAGTGGATTTTCCTGGGGCTCCACACGATGTGTGGTGTGTACTGTTCTCAGCAGTATCTTTATGACACAGGCAGTCATGGATTCAATAGGGTGTTCATCACAGGCCTTTCAATATTTAACTGGAGTAAGGAGAAATAACAACTCTGTGATAGTAGTTCTGTCCAAAGAATATGAGAATATGCTGTAGAACCCAGGTTTCTGATAGCTGGGCTTGATTTAGGGATAAAGAAAATCCATGACTAGGCAGATGAAAGATGGAGTTCTATATACGTACAATTCTTCAAAGACATTGCTCCTCTCAATTAGGTGCTGATTGACATGAAAGGCAGTTTACACACTATCATTATTCTCTGTCTTCCCATGTTGTTGCTACACTGCCTTACAGCATTTACTACTCTGTAATAAGCATATTTGCTGTTGCTTTGGGTTGTTATCTTTTTTTTTTTGAGACAGGGTCTCGCTTTGTAGTTCAGGCTGGCCCTGAGCTTACTATGTAGCCCAGGCAAGCCTCAAACTCAGCAATTCTCCTGTCTGTGCCTCCCGAGTGCTGGGATTACAGGCGTGAGCCACCGCACTGTGGTATGTGGTATTGACTGCTGGTGGTATTGACTGCTAGGCCACCTAGCTTTCATTTTGAGATCCTGTATCATTTACTGTCAGGACTAGGATGTCATCAGAATAAAATAAATGACAGCAATGAACAAAATAATGTATTGTAAAGCAATATTACTGTGTGCAATGCATTTTGGGGTCTCTTTTGGTACTTGACCTATTTTGACCCACATTTTGACCCACATCTTGTCAACTCTACCCACAGATCACTGTATCAAGGCACCCTATTTAAAACTGTGCCCCTTTCCACTTCTGTTGCCCGTGGTATCATCTAGTATAACGTACCACTTACTTGTTCTGGCAGGCGCCAGAACCACTGAGCTAAATCTCCAGCCCCTGGGTTGTTATCTTATATAGAATGTTTCTGTCTCTTTGAATACATAAGCAGAGACTCCACAGCCTAAGAGCATGTCCTTCAGCAAACCTCTAAGATCCATAGTATTGTTCCACACATGGAAGCATACAAAATGCGTATCCTGAAAGAATAGTATTAAGGAGTAAATCTCAGATGATATCCAGTTCTGGTTCAATGACCTGGCAATAAAGAGTCATTCTGCAGTGTGGAATAAAGATACCTGTCTCACTTGGAAATTCGCCCGGATGATAATATTGACATCATAATATGATGAACTAAGCTACACTTCCCTGAATGAGAGGCCACCTAGCTTTCATTTTGAGATCCTGTATCATTTACTGTCAGGACTAGGATGTCATCAGAATAAAATAAACGACAGCAGTGAACAAAATAATGTATTGTAAAGCAATATTACTGTGTGCAATGCATTTTGGGGTCTCTTTTGGTACTTGACCTATTTTGACCCACATTTTATATCAAGCCAGAGTCTTTACAGCAACCTGTGAGACCCAAGGCAAGGTTTCTTAACCTCAGCGTGATCACCCTGGATCATTCTAGGCTATGAGCTCTGTTTTGTGCATTACAGGGTGTTTAGCAGCCTCCTCAAACTCTGTTCACTAGATGCCAGTGACTGACCCCAGTTTTGCCAAAAAATACCCCTGGACTGTGCTAAATGTGTTCTGTGAGGCAAAATGGCTTCCGTTGAGAATCCCACTGTATCTCTTGAATCTCACATCTGATCATTTGTCTCTTCTTGTGTCTCGCTACTATCTGCCATTTTTTTCCTTTCTAAGCACATGCCCCTCTAATCTGTCCTGAATGGGCTAAGCACACTACTGTGAAGTTCCCATTCTACGCACTCTCTTCTCTCAGAAGGTGCGCACCTTGTATACTTCCTCATCTTGTCAACTCTGCCCACAGATCACTGTATCAAGGCACCCTCTTTAAAACTGTGCCCCTTTCCACTTCTGTGCCCCCATCTGTTGCCCGTGGTGTCATCTAGTATAACGTACCACTTACTTGTTCTATTTATTGTCCATTGTATCATCTCCACGAGAGTCATGTTCACTTTCATAACTTGGCAGCAAGTGCTCAATAAATATTTGTTGAAGAGGTAAATAAAAGAGTTTTTCTATAAATGACATTTTTTAACCTGAAAGTTCTCAAGTAAGGTTCCTACTTCTGTCTGAAAAACTTTCATTAATGCAAAGAGGGAATATTTGACTTCAAGCTGTTGTGGAAAATTGAGATTCTTACTGGGTTTCAAAGTTAATCTCTGAAGGTCACTTTTAATTTTACTTGAAAAATACTTTTGCATGTACATATACAATCCTTTCCCAGGGAAGTATCTTTCTGTAATTTAGTTAAGCTATTAATGTTAAATAAGTTTATTTTGTCCTTTACACTGGTGGAGTTAATTGGATATTGATTAGCAGTATCATAGGCACTTGGTTAAAATTTTCAAGGAAAGTTAGCAGTTTGCAACTTGCAGTGATCAAACACAGTTCTCTACAGAAACGTATACCAACAAACATAGATTCCTTTAATCAACATTCATTTGCTCTGAAAAGTTAATTGTCCTGAAACTCTCAAGCACATCTTTTTAATATTATAAGAAAGTATTTTCTTCTTGGAGAATGAATTTAGGGAAGAGTGCTTCTTTATGGATAATGTAATAGAGAATACACCCAGACTTAACTGAAGCTTTATGGTCATAAATATGTAAATATATGTTAATCTCCATTCTCATATGTCAACTGAATTTTAAGAATTGATTTGCGATTTGCTTTGTCAAAAGCAATTGTTTTCGTAGTCTCTTAAAGCTTCTTCCGAAGTCCCTGTTTAAAGAAAAGTAACGAGATGTGTGGTTTCTGTTTTAGCTTTAAACTCAATCAAAAGCTAAGCAGACAATATTAGATTTGGGGATTTTAATAATTTATTTCCACATGCAACATATTTTCCATGATACTCACAAGATGAATTATATACAAGATATATCCCTCAAATAACCAAGGAAATTTATCTGCAGCATGGAATGTCTGGATACAAATCATAAATTGAAGAAGACAGCTGCCAAAACCAATGACATATAGTAATTTATCTCAACACAGAGGCCTGCTCCAGAACTGTATGCACTGGATGTGCACAGTATTTACATTTCAAAGGTGGTCAGAAATCTTTGGATGCACAAAAGGGCTCGAGACAACTGCAGATATCAAAATCAAACATGTACTCTGTTGTGTGTTTGAACAAGGACAAGATTTTTCTTGGGAGACAGTGCTAGAAAAAGGAGTTTCCTATCTAAAAAGAGATATTTCTAACAGATCTTGATGTAGCTTCGCTCAACTTCCAGCTACCAAGTCAATGTAAATGCACAAGAAAGAAACATCTCACAATATGAAAAACCAGATGGCCCATCAATGTATTGCTAGAATGCAGGAGTAATTTCCATTTGCTACAAGGAACTCAGAGAGAATAGAAATAGAACGCAAAAAATTCAACTCTAACATAAGAAGCAAGGCTATTCCTTATATTCTGGCTGTTGTAGTTTCCAAGACAGACATTAAGACTCAGGGAGACTGGATTATGCAGGTTATAAGGACTTGGTCATATTTTCTCAACAACATATTCGCTCAACAAAGCAATAACTATGACAGCGAGTACCTATACAAAACCTGGGTATTTGGTCAAGATTAGAGTCATGTTTTATTGTTTGGCCTCTGTTTGATGTCTCATGTCCAGGACTGTCTACTGTTCATCTGTTCATAGAGGGCATCCTTTTATGACATAAAACATGACCTTGTGTGCACATTCAGTTTTTCTTAGGAGGGAGCCTACTGGGGAGAAGGTAATGGAAGTGAAATTGCAATGGCATCCAGCCATGTTCAAACTATTTTGCTTTATCACCTAAAGCTGGCATTTCTTCCAGGAATATTACATTAATCAATACTGAGAAATCTAGATATTCAATTCATATAATGACAGGTCAAAGGTGAAGACAGTAGATAATCTCTATAGTACCTAAAATGGTACTTGATAAAATGCATCAATCATTATAGAATTCTACTTAGTGGCACATTTTACAAACATGGCTTTGTGATCAAAATCAGTCTGGAATAGTTGCCAGTCATCCCGAGGACTGGAGAGGAGAGATCACATTGCCATTATCTGCAGTTGGTACTCACTGCCCATTTTGCATTTTCTGGACACCAGAAGATCAGCTAAAATCCTGAGCTCTAATGAAACATCAGTGTAATGACCAATAACAAAACCCTTGCCTTTTAATTTCTCAGTAAGAATCACTAGCACCTATGATGGGTATTACAGGAATGGGACAAACAAAATACCTGGAGCTACCAAGAAATCTAAAATACTCAGGAACAAACTTTGCAAGAAATGTGCTAGAACTGTGAAACTTGATTGAGGGACAAAGCATATTAAAGAGAATGAGGGATGTCGCCTCACTGAGGAGGATGGCAGGTGTGGAGTTGTGCTGATCAGCACTGGGTCAAGAGACGTACCCTGGGAATCTGTCTCTGAGATTAGAGGGACGGGGCTGGGTCTTGAGGGAGGGAGAGGACAGACAGCACTATGGAATGTAGAGATCTGGAGTAGTGTGCAGGACTGGGGAGGGAGTGGAGAAGTGCACTTTTGTTTGTTGGACTGTTTAAGTGGCAGCTTTACTGGTCTCTTCTTTCTTGCCCTCTGTCTTTCTTCTTCATGGAAAGAGTGACCCCCATCACCTCACATGGGCGTGGAGCCAGATTTGTGTTGTTTTTTTCAGACATGTCGCTATCCTCAGGTTGGCTTTAAGAAGGGAGCAGACTCACTTGTAATTTTATGACTATCTCAGAAATAAAGCTTCAAATCAAATTCTCTGTGTTTGACCCTTAAATTATGGTATTTTACTAAGATAATATTACTATAATAAACCAAGTAAACTGGTTACTTCAATTGTACCTTGAACCCCATGACGACTAGTTTAAGTCGAATTTGTAGTGTCTCGGTAGGCCCTTCCAGGACTCTGGGAGGATGATCTCAGTAGGATGTCCGGTGACATTTTTTGCAAGTGTTATCTCTGCTGAGACTTTAGTTGGTTGGAGCAATATCTAATTTAATTGCTGTAGCACACGTATGCGCTCTAGAAAATTGCCATTTCTGTGTCAGGTCAGCGAAGCTTCATTTTTAGCCTAAGCCAAGTTGTTCTTTCCATTTCTATTTTAAGAAGTTTGAAAATGGTTTGGCTAAGTATGAATAAGAAACTATAAAAATAAGTGTCCAAAATTAAACTGCAAAGAAAGCATACTATTTCTCCTAAAGTTATGATTCTAACCAGCTTATGACAGAAATGAGGTAAGCACTCAGTATTGGTAATAGTCAATATGTGCGTGTTAAGAGACCCAGGTAAAAGCACTATATTTTGGTGTTTTAGGCAACTTTTTCCTGCACCTGTGAGGACCAGTATATGGGGCCTTTGTGTGAAGAATTTGACGCCTGCCAGAGGAAACCCTGCCAGAATGAGGCAAGCTGTATTGACGCAGAGGAGAAGCAGGAGGGGAGCAATTTCACCTGCCTTTGCCTTCCCGGTATGTTAATGGTGTCTATTTCTCTGCAGAGTGTGTGCTTCTTAATTAAGGATGCTCAAGCAGTACTTTGCCTATCTGGGACAGGTGACTGCAAGATCTCACCTAATTTGTTAGTCCATAGACAGGCAGGGAAGGGAAGAAAGAAGTTCACACTGGAAGTTCATGCCTGCTGGTTTGCTTTCTGATCGTAGGATGCTGCCATTTTAGCATTCCACCAGTTTTGTTCTGTGAAAGTAAGATTCTTGGTCAAGTAGAGCCCTGGGTGTTTCAAAAACAGTTCCACAAGTATGTACTGAATGTGGGCTGGCACTGTGTTGGGTGATTATGTTAAGTAATTTAAGGAAAAAATCTAGGATAAAATACCCAAGTTATGTAAAGCTCCGTAATTATTCTGATTATGTTCATTTCTCTCTGATATCTTATGTTCATTATCCTGAGTTCCTGGTACACTGTTTTTCAGTGGGGTACATCCTTAGCATTCTGAGATTCATATGTAGATTCTGGGATGTTACATGAAACTGAAATTCTCTGAGTACGGTGAATGGCTCCAAAGAGACAGCCAGTGTATATTGCTCATTTGCTCTCATGTCCTCTCTGCATCCTGTTCCCTTTGTTACTGACAACAGTGTCATTTGGAGGAATGACAGCTGCTCAGCCACAGGAAAACCAAGTTGCCATGACCGTGACAAAATGTGGTGTTGCCTTTCAGAGGGTTTAGGAACTTCTAGGTACGCTGCGTCATTTCTGTCTTTTGAAGACACCTCGGAACTTCTAGAACAGCTCATAGTAGGTTAAAGTGATGGGTAAAGAATGAGTTAAGTAGACCCTATTATCAAACTCAATAACCTCCTCTTAAGTTTCCTGCAGTATCTGACTGCTCACAGACCTTCAGGGCCTGGTCACCATCCTGACTGACTTGCTGCTCAGCCATGTTGACTACAGACCCATCTGGAGTAAGAAGCGTGTTTCAACAGTGAACATTTTGATATGGCTGTTTTTTTGTTTTAATGCAGCTTGAAAGCAGACAAGTTACTCCTTTTTCGCTATCAAATAAAGTGCAAAGCTCGCATCACCTTTGCACTTTCTATCTCATCCTTTTGCAGACTTCTGCTTCTGGGTGGGAATTTAGGAAAAAGCAAGAGCTGAGGATGGAAAAGGAGATAGAATGAAATGGGAGATGTGGAGATCAGGTATCCATTGTGAGGAATGACACCTAATAATGCAGAAGTTTACAAATGAAAAGATGAGACTACTTCACTCCTTTGTGCCCAATCAAATTTGACAAGATCATATTGATGGGTTAATAGTTTGGCATATCCTTTGCAGACCTGTGTATATATCTGTGTGTGTGTGTGTGTGTACTGTGTATTCACACAAGTGCGTCTCTCTTGCAGGTTATCAAATATTTCTCAACATGTTTTAATAAGTAATTCTACCACACTATTTTCTGAAACTTGATTTTTAAATGTTATTTGCTGATAGGTCACAGACATTCTTTCATGTTAATTACAAGTGGACCAACTTCATTCATTTGCACAGTATGTAGTGTGTCTTTTACATTTGTGTCTTCTGCAGTTGTGTACTCAAATCCACCACAGGTCTGATGGCTCATTTGGCATCTCCACTTAGATGTCTCAGGCCACCTTAAGCTCAGTCATCCCCAAAGTGAGCTAATTGTGCCTCCAAGTTCACCAGCTCATCTTTCCATCTTCCATCCTTTCCTAAGGCAGACAGTTACAGGTCATGCTAGATGTTCTCCAGTCACTTCCTGCTTCCAGTGTTCCTATTCTATCCCCTCTGCTCCAACACCTTCTCTGCTGCCTCTCCCAGGCCAGCTGTCTTTGTCCTCTGCCTATAGTACTGAGTAGCTTTCAGTTTCTCCATCCACTCTTTTTTTTTTTTTTTTTTTTTGCTTTTTGGAGACAGGGTCTCGCTTTGTAGTTCAGGCTGGCCCTGAGCTCACTATGGTGCCCAGGCAAGCCGCCGCGAACTCAGCAATCCTCCTGTCTCTGCCTCCCGAGTGCTGGGATGACAGGCGTGAGCCACCACACCCAGCATTATATGTGGTAACTGGGGATCGAACTCAGGTCCTTGCGCTTGCGAGGCAGGCGCCGGAACCACTGAGCTAACCCTCCGGCCCATCTCCATCCACTCTTGACCCTGTTCACACTGTGCTGCAGTGAGCACGGAGTCCCTACATGCATCCCCTCCTTCACTCTGCAGGTGATCACTTCCCCATAAAATCTGATGTCGTTACTTTCTTCTCTGAACCCCCTTTTCTCATTGCTCTTTGGATGAAGACCAAAGTATATGGCTTTCTTCTTCTCTCAGCTATCTGCGCCATCTCATCTCGGTGTCTTTCTTGCTCTGAGTCCTACCCACTCTGGCTATTATCCCATTTTAGTTACTTTTCTTGTTGCTGAAACAGAATACCTGACCCCTAAAGTTGAAGGAGGAGAAGTTTATTTAGCTCAGTTTGTAGAGGTTTCAGTCCATCATCAGCTGGCTCCAAGGCAGAGTGGCATGATGGGCAGGCATTGGAGAGGAAAAACAGTTCATAGTGGAGAGAAGGTAGCAAAGCAAGCAAGGAGTCATCACACATTTTTCTCTTCCAGGCTGCCAAAGGTGGGTAGCATTGACACCCTTAATCCTAGTGCCTCGAGCCTACTGTTGCAGCATGAGTGAATCCCAGCATCACATATTCTGGATACAGCCACTTCTGAAAAAGTCCTACCTGTGATTACATGAGGCTTTTTTCTTTCTTTTTGAGACAGGGTCTTGCTTAATAGTTCAGGCTGGCCCTGAGCTCACTATGTAGCCCAGGCAAGTCTCCAACTCAGCAATCCTCCTGTCTGTGCCTCCTGAGTGCTGGGATTACAGGCATGAGCCACCACGCCTGGCAGTGTGGTATGTGGTATTGATTGCTGGTGGGCGTGAGCTAAATCTTCGGCCCTACATGAGGCTTTTGGGGGACATCTAGACACAAGTTGTAATACCTCCCAGTAGGCTGAGCTCCCTTCTGTCATGGGGCCCACCCTTTCTTCTGTGTGCCTGGCCGGATCCATGTCAGACCTTTGTTAATGTTCCCATTTCTCAGGAAGTCTTGGCTAAACTCCTGAAGATAAACCTCCCTCCTATCTCCTTTTCCTGTGCAGCTCTTATCTGTTTCCTGTACTTCTACATATGTGGTTCTTTCATTACTGCTTCTTTTCTACTAGAATTAAGCCCTCCAAGAGCAAAGACAGCATCAATATTGCTCATCATTTTATCTCATAGTATCTGATGAACTGTGGATGCTTAGTCAGTGTGTGGATAAGACAAATTTAATGCAAACCTATAAATATAGGCAGATGTTTTAAATCATCTCTCTCTTGATGGATATTTAACAATGTTTGCAGTTTCTCACTTATAAATAATTTCAGAACAAATACAGACTCTTCTGTTGATATAGGTTGACCATTGCTAATTTACAAATACAAAATCAGAAATATTTCAAAATCTGAAACATTTTTTTGAGTGTCACATCAGTGCAGTTTAGATTTTCAAGTTTTGGATTAAGGATGTCCAACTAATAACGTCTATACAAACATTCTGAAATCTGAATAACACCATTATCTAAAGTGCTTTTAGTCCCAGGCATTTGAATGATACTCAACCCATAGTCTCATTTAGAGCTAGTAATTGGAGGTTTTCACTCTGCACTGAAATGAGTTTGGTTTGATATTTTAGTCAGGTCTATTTTCACAGACAATTTCTCTGCTAAAAATATAATGTCATATACACAGAATTAGAATGATATTAATTCTTGGTTTGTGAACAAGAGTAGGTTTGGGGAATTGCAATTATATGAAAGTTATTTTAGTTCTGAAAGCTTTCGTCTTGTCCATGTGTAGCCTGTTTTGTGTAGTTCCTAAGTACCGGTTACCCACCCCAGGACAGTTACATCTCTCCACTCATCCCATCATCCTGAGACCATCTCTCTTCTTACGTATTCTATCCAGAGGAATGATCACTTTGAATGTTGATCAACCCTCTATTTTCCTTTTAATAGTTTTAATATTTACATATTTTTACTAAAAGCACTTGCATTTATTTTAATGGTTTTTAATTTTTTAAAAAATGGTATCATGAATGAATCATGTTATATTATCATATTTGGAATCATATACATTTTCACTCAATACACTTCACTAACACATAACCAGGCTGTTGGAGTTCATTTCTTTTTGCTGATAAATAGAATTTCACTCATCTGTTCTGCTGTGGATGGGTACTGATATGCATTCTTCTCTGCATATGCTAGAACATGTGTTTTTCTTGAGCTACAGGATGCTTGAGGTACAGACCTAGAAGTGAACGTAAGATACACAGGGACCAGTGTGATTGATCAATTACAGGACAGAAGTTAGTTAACTACTTAGGTAGTTAGCAAAAAAAAAAAAAGTAGTTGTGCTTGTGTTTAGCTGATTGTCAGTGATCCTGAGCTCCTCTTCATATGTGTATTAGCCACATTTCCTGTCTATGTAATGTCAGGAACAATCCTATTTGGGAGTCAAATAATTGGGACTATGACCGGGCAGAGCTTTCCTGCCTGCAAACACACTTGAGGACTTCAACTCTCACCTTCACCTCTGGTAGCAACAAGGACTCTAGAGGTCCCACATGCGTGATGCTTCAGGGCAGAACTACACCAGGATCTACATAACTTCTCTAGGACTATTGCCCTGTGTCTGCCCTGCCCTGCCCTGCAGATCTTTTGGGATGTGTGGAATAAAAGGTGTGGTGAGCTCAGGTCTGGGGTCTTGGCTACCCAGAGTAGCATGGATCAGGCCCAAGCTCAGCTTCTCTAGGCCTCATTTCTGCCTAATTATTAATTATGTTGCCCTGTGCCATCGACTCACAGGAGACTAGAACCTAATGCAAAGGTTTTAGTTACTTTCCCTTCCCATTTCCCACAGTGTAGTATCTGTTTTTTTCATTTTTGTCCACATATGTTGTTATGGTTTCTTTGTAAGCATTCTCCAATTCTGATGCTAATCTTTGTCAGTTAGTTATATGAATTATAAATAATTTCTCTAAGCTTTTAGTTTGTCTTTTGACTTCAAGGAGGATTTTGATGGATGCTCATTCTTATATTCCTTAAACTTTGCTTTTGTAGTTCATTTTTTTGTCCTATTTAGACAACATTTTTCCGCTTGAAGATCTGAAAGATGTTGTCTGATATTTTCCACTAAGCATTTAAAGAGTTTGTTTTCCACCAAAGTCTGTAATCAGTATGAATTTCAGCTTTGTTTATATAGCATAAGAAAGGGATCCAATTTCATATTTTACCATAGCTTTACTTTTTATTCAGCAATTCTGTTTCTATAAATGCACAATATATGAAGCTCTGTATGGTATCTCTGCTTCAACACTACTCACAGGATTTGGAATGGCTAGATACCTCAAGTATTTTTAACTAAGTCTAATTTCATCTCAGCATTTCTGCACTTCTGTGGTTTAGCTATTGATTTGTAATGTATAGGAGTGTACCTAAATTATTTCTGGTGATTAACAGGGAAAATAATTTTACCTCCATCAACTAAGATTTACCATTGCCATTAATGTTTGGGTTCTCATATAAGGGTACAAGGTTCTCCTTGACCTCATAACAACCAAAATGGTAGAATTAGTCCTCTGACTTTCAATATTGTGACCATAGGGTTGTTTTGCAGGTCTATGAACTTTGATACTTCTACTTAGACTCAGGGACAGTTTGGTAAAGGCTGATAAATTTATCAGAATTGTACTGGAATCTAAAGGTTGGCAAGTTGATCTTGATTTACAAAATGAGCCTCTTTCATTTCTTCTGTTAAAACACCAATACTTTTTTTTATAGTACCACACTTGTAAATAGTTGTAAGTTATTACTTTAATAAGCTACTATTAAATGGTAGTTTTACTATTTTTCTGAGTATTGTATATTGAAAACTACCTAATTTTCATGAAACGCTGGGGGTTTTATGTTAGATCTAGTCGCTTTGTACATTGTAGCTTAAACACTTTAAAATATAATAGAAATGCTCTCCACACTAAAGCTCCAGCTATCGATTGTCTTACTGTATTCTCTTTCTGGCCACGCAACCACATGGTGTGCTGAGTTTTCTCCTGTGACCGATCTGTGATTTACCACTGTGCTGACATAGTAGCTTTTTCATGTTCAATATATCTCTTCTTAAGAGAAGATGTATTAGATAATTTTTCCCCAAAGTGGAAGCCTGCTTGGTTAAAATGAGGATTTTTCTACTTCATTTAGTTCCAAATGCCCATGAAAAGATATTTTTCTATAAGAAAACTACATTTCCTTCATAAAAAATTATTTGCAATTATTGATTAATGTCTACTAATTGACCTCTGAAGCAATGGATGTACACATTAGACCCTCACAGTGGGAAGTGTGTATTCTCTTTGAAAATTTATCCCACTGTGCTTTGATGATATTACAAGTTTAATCATGCAGAATTATCTTGTTTGAAGAACGAGCTAATTTAAACTAGGTTGTTATTAAGAGAAGAAAAATGTTCAAGAAAGTCTTCCCTTAGTGATGCTGTTGTCTTACTGAAATGCTTGTTTTAGTTGAAAGGACATCGTTTCTTCAAAAGTGAAAATATTGTTCTCAAAGAATCTTGAATAGCTTCAAATCTATTATTTATTTTGATATTTAATTTGATGTTTTATTTTTAATTTTTTTTTTTGAGACAGGGTTTTGCTTTGTAGTTCAGGCTGGCTCCGAGCTCACTATATAGCCCAGGCAAGCCTTGAACTCACAGCAATCCTCCTGCCTCTGCCTCTCCAGTGCTGGGATTACAGGTGTGAGCCACTATGCCTGGCACTGTGGTGTGTGGTACTGATTGCTGGTGGGTGTGATTCACCATGCCCGGTATTGTATGTAGTTACCAGGGGATTGAATTTGGGACCTTGTGCTTGCAAGGCTGATGCCAGAACCACTGAGCTAAATCCCTAGCCCTTTTATTTAATTTATATGCCAAGTGTCATGACAAACACTAATCTTTGAGTTGTGGTTAATGTAAAGATTGTGAAAACAGTAGTTCCTCAAATTATGACCAGTCTGACATTTGAATAGCTTGGGTTAATTAGGTTAATGGAAGATTCATCTCTGATTTCCTTTTTCCAGATGGCTATAGTTTCAAAGTTTCAGATTACACTAACATTTTTTTCATAAGATAATCTTAAAATTAGTAAAACAGGGCCGGAGGGTTACCTCAGTGGTTCCGGCGCCTGCCTCGCAAGCGCAAGGTCCTGGGTTCGATCCCCGGTAACCACATACAATGCTGGGCGTGAAGACTCACGCCCACCAGCAATCAATACCGCATACCACAGTGCCGGGCGTGGTGGCTCACGCCTGTAATCCCAGCACTCGGGAGGCAGAGACAGGAGGATTGCTGAGTTCGAGGCTTGCC
>PVIC010030215.1:0-22025 GCA_004025085.1 Thryonomys swinderianus
AAAAAAAGATGAGTGCTATCGGAATAATCACTTTATGGATGAAAAAATTATGGCCTTGTAAAGTTAAGCAGCTTTTGCCAGCAAATAAGTGATATGTGACCTAAGACATATCATATTCTCTTATTATTTACATATTTGAAATTATCTTGTCTAGTTGCTTTATCAGTCCCCCTGCCTCCTCTTCCCAGTGTATTACCAAATGTCAATGAAGAGGTGGCAGGGATCTTGTCTGTCCTGTTCACAGGTAGTACATGAACAGGTCATTCTGCACACAGTGGCCCTTCAGAAAAGATTTACATGAATGAAATGGTGGAGTTGGGATTTGAAAACAAACCTATGCTGCTCCAAGTTCCTGAACCGTTATCCTACCTTCTTGAACCACTGTTGGGTACCCTGTAAAACAGAGGTAAAACCAGCTAGCTGCCTTTCATGGGGGAAACTGTTCATAAGTGCCTTGTGCCCTTGCCTGACACACTGAAGTAGCCCACATGATGGTGGCTGTTGTTGTTGCCTCCTCTTCCTTGAATACACTCTCCATTTGGCAACACAGACTCCTCTGTACAAAACAGGACCGGCCCCGAGCAAGTCCATTTAAATTGGTTATTCTGGAAGGAATTTTCATACAAAATGAAAACACTAGGTTTCTATCAGGCTTTGGGAACACCCAGAATTCAGTGAACTTATTAGCATTTAGGCCAAGTATGAGGCCTGGTCCGGACCTTGTTGTTAGGGAATCTCCCTGTTGCCAATCATTACACAGTGTGAATGATGTAATGGGTCCCCCAGGGAAGCTGCAACTAGAAACCCTCATTTACCACACCCCATTTCCTCAACAACTAAAGAAACATCTTTACCTGGGGCTTCCTTGGCAGTCTTCCCTGGCTAGGGGCACATGCATCCCCAATATGCATCTCTGGAACTAGATACCAAAGTTAGGGGATTAGGATTGCCAACGTCTACATTTCTGTCTCTCTAAGACACCCATTTAAAAGAAAGAGCTCTCAATCTGCCAGTACCCTTTGTTTGCCCTACAACTTGCCAATTTTATAAGGGGGTGAACTATATTTGCTAAATTTGGCTTTGAGAGTTCACTCTGCTCATCGTGGGGATGCATGCCTGTAACCCCAGCACATGGGAGGCTGAGGCAGGAGGATCATCATGAGTTTGAGGCCACTGGGATATACAGTGAGTTCAAGACCTACAATACATAGGGAGACCTAATCTCAAGCAACAACAACAACAACAATAGAGAGCTCTCTGTGAACTCAGGCCTCTAACGTGCTTTAATTCTTTTAGCCTACAAGAAACCTTTCGATATCCAGTAGCTATCTGCTCACCTAGATGATCCCAGGCTACCCAGACCAAAGTTAGAGCTCTGATCCCAGCCAGCCAGGAAATCTCTAGGAAGAAGTGGGGAAAGGCATTCAGCAGAAGGGAAAAGTGCACATGTTCATTCTAGCTCCCTTGCTCTCTTGAGTTGGGCATTTATAAAACAAGCATCTTTGGATGTAGTTCCTTAGTCCAACCTTATTTCATCAAGAGATAATAGCCTCACTGGTGAGCCAGTGTAAGAAAACCAAGCAAACAAACAAAGCAACATAAGTGTGGGTAGCATTGATCCATAGGCATTAGAGAGCAAGGTTGTCAGTGAGGGCTGGGACAACCGTGGAAGTCTTCCCAGCATTGAGATGGATCCCAGGTGAAGTTTTGGGAGCTGAATGAGCTTTGGATAAATAAAAAGAGAAGAGGAAGCCCAGATGCAGGACAGCATAAGCAAAGGCTCTCAGATGGAAGTGTGGGGGTGGGGAAGGAGAAAACAGAGTATGTAATTGGGCAGGGTGGAGAAACTTGGCAAAAGCAAAAGCCTCATGCAGAAGAGTGGTGAGAAACAGAGCTGAAGAAGGATGCAGCTGTTTGGCATACGACTCAATAATATTTACTTAACCTAGTTTGTTGCCCCTTGAAGGAGAGATGGAATGTTCTGCATCTTGAAATCTTATTCAGGTCACATGGGAGAGATTTTGTAACTATACCTAATCTCAAGGAAAGAAGAACATTCTCCTTTGCTGTATAGTCTCTAGTCTGCTCCTTAAATCATGGTGTGCTGCAGGAACCAGTCTTTCCTTGATTTCTCCTTCTGAGCATCCTCTCAAGGTAACTGTCTCCTCTCCTGTGCCAGTGAGCACCACATGTGGGCTGCGTCTCCCAAGTCTGCATTTTGATCTTTGTCTGCATTATTGAGCTTCTGACCATAAACTCATGTGTTTGATAATCATTTCGGCATCTCTTAAGTTGAATATTTTCCTGGCAAGGCATATTTTTCTCTTGCATCCCTACTTCTCTTAAAGGTTCTTTCCTTCCCTTTTTCTTCTCTCTGTCCCTCCCCTTTATTGTAAAGTATTAATTGAATACCTGCTATATGCTTGACTCATGTTAAATGAACTTTTGGGTTTGAAGAGTTCCTAGTGTAGTGGCATAGGTAAATTAGTAACTATTTATTTTTATTATTTAAAAACCATAAAGTAACTTTATATGAATTATCTGCAAAATTCTGGTACAAATATAAATAGACACATAGTTATCAAGAAATCTGTAAAACTTTCATCTAGAATAGTAGGTTTAATAAAGGCCTTCTTAGTTAGATAAAATCCAAGCTGAGAAAATCATGAGAAATTAGTTGAACCAAGAAGAAAAGATACGAGAAGTAGTACAGGATAGGATGCAAAAGAGAATGAGCAAGTAATACTTGAAAAAGAGTGCTTGTATTAATAAAGATATAACTAACATTTATTTAGCCTTCACCATGTACCAGTTCCTAAGATCACCACCTCATATATTCATCTTATTTTTATTTGACCTTCATAATAATCTCATAAAATGTATTAGTATTTTACTCATTGTTAATTGATGATACTGAGGTCTAGATAAATACTTTTCCTTTCAAGCTCTTGTACATAAGTAGTTAAACTAGAATCCTAAGTTTCTTAAACTCCAGATCCTAGAAGTATATAAGACAGAAAGTCAGAACAGTACATAGAAACTAGATTCTAAAGGATATCACATGCTGCAGGAAAGGGTTTGAATTTATTTTGAAAGAATTGGGGAGCTGCTCTAGGCTTTGAAGCAGAGGAGGTACCTGAAGGGTATTTCCATGTCCAAGGCCACTTTGGGGATGGAATCCAAGATGAATTTGGAGACGGGAGACAAGGTGAAACAGATGGAGCCCTCTTAGTCCAGGTGAGTTGCTGTCATAGACAAGGTGCGCTTCATGAGCCTGCAGAAAGAAAGTAATCAAGAACATTGCTAGGATTTAAATAAATTAACTTGCTTTCTTAAAACTACTATGCATCTGACAATTTAATTAACTTATATTATGAGTATCTGCCTTGTGCCAGAGTCCCTTTAGGTCCTGGGGCTACCTCATATATGCCCATGGGCCTCAGGTAAACTGTGTACTAATCATGGAGAGAAGTAAAATATCACCAGAAAGAAAAACTAAAAGAAAGCGATATAAGAGCATGTCACACTGAGCTGAGGAAGAGTTAACACAGGCAGGTTCCCTGAAGGCCGAATGCTCTCGATCACTTGCTTAATCTACAGATTCACATTTCTAACTACCAACTGGTCACCTAAGCTGGCTGTCCTCGGAATTTGTACTTCAGCATATCCTGAATTTAAATTGAACTCACACTGTCATCGCCAACATATGTTCCTTTTCTTATGTACCATATTTCATGCCCTGCTGGATTTTTTTTTCAATGCAATAAATAGATTCTTTGAATAGCTGTACAGTGTCAGGTATTGTAACAGGCATGAAGCAAATTAACATTATCATTTTGGCTTAAAAGTGAGAGGGCCTAAGGTTTAGCTCAGTGGCACCGCAACTGCCTCACAAGCACAAGGTCAAGATTGATCCCCAGTACTGAGACAAAAAAAAATGAGAAAACAAAGGTTGTAGGTCATGGGCATCTGAATGACATGCTTGGCATGATGTTGCAAGACAACGCAGGCAACATGAAGATTCACATTTCTGAATCTACTCGTACCTGTCAAAAAGGTGGTTCACTCTTGGAACCAAATGAGCAGACAGCATGCTGAGGCAGATTTTCCGTTGAGAGAAAGCAGAAACACTGCTCCCCTGCTAACAGGGTAAATGTGCCTTTGAGGTGAGAGAGACACTGTTCACCCCTCCAGTCTGACTCCAGCTGGAGGAAGTAGGCAGGGGGTGTCAGACAGGCTCCACGCTGCTGCCACCATTCAGTCTGGCTGGAGTGTGGACAGTGAGAACAGCTTGTAATGTTCTCGTGATAAAGACAGAGATTGAACGGAACGTTTCTACCGAGCACAGCTTGTAACCTCTCTCGCAGCTCTATCCTCCTCCAGAGCCGCTCAATCTCTGTTTGTGTAACAGAACAATTCTCAGCAGAAGCTTTGTGATTAAACAGAGAGAGGAAGAATGTTGGTAAAGAAGATTCCAGAGACAATGTAAAGACCCAGAGGGAACTTTCCCACAGAGCCGACCACTGAGCCTTGTTCCTAACATGTAGCCCATAGTGTTCAATAAATGAAAGAAAAAGTGCATGCATACCTGGAGGGGTGACAGGAAGGGTGTTGGAAAGTCCTGGGGTAGAGCAACACTGCAACTGCCATTAACTTCTCAATAGGGTGTTTCAGTGGTACACCTCCATATTTGACTTGCTGATATTTTATCGCTGAGGATCCTGGGGAGATAACAGAGGCTGAAATGCCATAATGGGCCTTATTACATTCAGAGATCAACGCACTGGGGAACTTCTGCCAAAGCCGCCCTCTAAGTGGCTCCATGAAAGTTTTGAGCAGCTGCATATTTCTACAGAGTTGCTGTCATTGGTCTAATTTCTCAAGCTCAGATTTCCAAGGCTGTGGTAGAAGAAAGAAGTAACAGGGTGGCAATATTTTAACATGAGATCTCATACAGATGTTTGCAGACAGTTCTTCTTGCTAGAAGTCCCATGCGCTATCCATTGTGCCACAAAGCCTGCTTCAGTTTTTCCTAAATGCCAACATGCCAAACCCCAACCCACTGTCGAAAATGTACAACAGGCCTCAAAAATATCGGTACAACCACACTTAAAACTCAGCGCCAACTTAAATAAAACAAAATTTCTATACCCATTGAGATATGAAACCTCTATCGCTCATCTAACCACTGAATCAAGCCCAATTGGAAACATACTGCACTTCCAACATTTGAAGAATTTTACATATTTCTTCATTCTTTGGTTGAACCTCTGGCCAAACGTCAAAGTATGAACTTGCCCTCAGAAAGTGAATCCTTGATCCTAAAAGTCCTCTGAGTGAGGAAGCACTTTTCTCTCATGAGCAATCTTGTTCTCACAAGTTAGATAATGTAGATAAATCTTTGGAGTTTGGAAAAGTTTGGATGACACTCTGCAGTCCAGGGCCAGTGAACACACTGAACCGTTTAACCTTGTGAAGTTTGCACAGTTCTCACCACAAGTCTAGTCAGAAAATGGGAGCTGAATTTCCAGCTGCAAATGTTCTGGGTTCTGGGCCCAGACCTTGGCGTCCTCATGGGGGTGAAGGCATGTGCAAAGCCTAGAGAGCATTCCAGTTGGAAAGGCAGGTGTGTGCAAGAAAGGCCACAACTAACTGCAACTCCAGCAGAGGGAAGAACCACCCAAATGTCATGAATGTTTCTGAGCTCCCTGGCCATTTCTCTGCCTCAGGGTTCCTGGTGTGGTCAAGGGGACAAAGGGTGAGCACGGCCGGTCATTTCTGCTTGACCTGTCTTGCTGGATCTCTGCCACACCCTAGGCCAGCCCTTCCCCATTGCCCTTTACCACTGCCATTCAACACACAGAGCAGGGGAGAGGCAGAGAGGGTTAGCAGGGCTCCTTGAGCACCAGAACCACAGGAGAGAGGAAGGTCAAGTTCAATAGACAAGCTCAGGGATTCAGAATCAGTACACAAATTCCACGACCACAGCAAAATACTTTTTTGCATTCTCTCTCTTTTGAGTAATTTTATCTCTTTTTAGTCTAAGTGCTGTTGCTTAATTGATGCCCCTTTGCTGCAACTGGAGTTTGATAGACCTGTAATTCCTGAAATAATGTTTTTAACAATAGTTTCAACATAATTTTATACTATTTTTATATATTGAACATTGTCTAATTGGATAGCATTAAGCACTGTTTGAGCAAAGGAAAGATTCTACTCTTGAACTTTATCCTCCTTGTGAATTGAAATTTTGTACCTTTTGCCTAATATTTTCTTAATTCATCGCCCTCACCCTTTGGTAATCATTATTCTATTATCTTTTCTATGAATTTGACATAAATACATCCCATAGGTAAGTGTAACTATGTTGTATTTGTCCTTCTGTACCTGGTTTATTTCATACAATATAACATCCTGTGAGTTCATCTATGTTTTCACAAATAACAATAATTCCCTCTTCTAAGGTTGAATAGTATTCTGTTGTTTATATATATATATACACAATATATAATATATATATATAATTTTCTAAAATCTGTCCATCCATTCATGGATACTTTGATTCCTTATTTGGAATATCATGAAGGCTGCTACAAAGATCATAAAAATGAAAGCATTTCTGTGACATACTAAGATCAGTTTCTTCATATATAAACCCAAAAGTAGGATTGTTAAACCATATAGTAATGGGTATGCTATTTTTAAAATGAACTTTCTATATCGTTTTTCAAAATGGATGTGCTAATTTACATTCAGCATACAAGAGTTCCCTTTTTCCACACCCTTGTTTATCTTTAATCTTTGTGATAACAGCCATTCTAATAGTTATGAGCTGTAATTTTAATATGCAATCTCTAGATAATTAATGGCTTATTATGGCTGATATGTAGATGTCCTCACAAAGCCTCATATGATCATTGTAGGGAGTTCAAAAGTAGTTGGATTAGGATACACAAATGTGTGTTAAGGGAGTGATATGTGCCACCCTGGGGGTGGGTGGCACCAATCAGTAGGTTTACAGCCTAGATAGTACATAAATGCACAGAGAATTCTTATCTCCTTGCTTTGGCTGCTTGCTGCCATGCGACAGAATGTTTCACCTCTGTGATGCCCCTCTGCCATGATCCCTTGTGGACACAATCAACTAAGAAGTGAACGTCTACAAATTCTTCCTCCTTTAACTTTGGGTGTTGGGTATTTTGTCTCAGCAATAAGAAAACTAAGACAATGACACAGCATTTTTTCTCTTGTTTTAGGAAATGTCTAATGAACATTTTGCCCATTGTTAAATTGGATTGTTTTGTTGAGTTGCTAGAATTCCTTATATATTATTAGCACCATATCAAGTATATGGCATGTAATATTTACTCCCTCATTCCAGAATGCCTCTTTAGCCTGTTTCCTTTGTTGCACAGAAGCTTTCTAATCTGTTATAAACTCATTTGTCTGTTTTTGCTTTTGTTGCCTGTACTTTGCTTTGGAATCATGTCCAAAAAAATAGCCTAGACTAATGTCATGGGGCTTTCTTCACGTTTTCTTCTAATAGATTTATGGTATTTAAAATCTAATCCATTTTGAGTTGATTTCTGTGATTGGTGTGAAATGAGGGCCTAATATTATTCTGCATGGGGCTATCCAGGTTTTTAAAAGCATTATTTATTAAGATACTATCCTTGTTCCATTTTACATTCATGACAGCCTTGTTGAAAGCCAGTTGACCATACACATATGAATTTATTGCTGAGCTGTCTGTTCTGTCTCTTTGGTTTCTGTGTCTCTTTTTATGTCAGTATCATGCTGTTCTGTTCACTCTAGCTTTTTAAAGATACCATTAGGACTCTAACTTTATTCATTCTCTTAAGAATTACTTTGACCCTTTTGCATCTTCTGTGGCTCCATTTGAATTTTAGAATTTTCCACTTCAGCAGAAAATGTTGCAGTGTTGATAAAGATTGCATTGAGTCTATAGATCACTTTAGGTACTATGGACATTTTATCAGCAGTACAAGTTTGCAGTAGTTCACAAACCTAGTGAGGACTTGGTACATGGACATAACACATCTTAATTTCTTTTGTCATCTCTTTTTTCTCCCCTCTCCCCTCTTTCTTCCATATCCTAACAATATTAATTCTTCCAATTCATAAACAAAAGATATCTCAATTTATTCATATTTTCTTCAATTTTTCATCAGTTTTTAGTTTTCAGTGTACAGACCTTTTACCCCCTCAGTTAAACTTATTCTTCTTATTTTTTTAATTTTTTTTTTTTTTTTTGCTTTTGAGACAGGGTCTCGCTTTGTAGTTCAGGCTGGCCCTGAGCTCACTATGGTGCCCAGTTAAGCTGCCATGAACTCAGTAATCCTCCTGTCTCTGCCTCCCGAGTGCTGGGATTACAGGCATGAGCCACCACATCCGGCATTGTGGTATGCAGTATTGATTGTTGGTGGGCGTGTCTCCACACCCAGCATTATATGTGGTAACCGGGGATCGAACTCAGGACCTTGCACTTGCAAGGCAGGCGACAGAACCACTGAGCTAACCCTCCGGCCCAAACTTATTCTTAACTATTTTTTGTAGCTTTAAAGTTTTTCATGTCATTTATAACCATAGGCGATGTTACTTTTTCCTCTCTTATTTGGATGCTTTTGGTTTTCTTCTCACTGAATTTCTCTAATTAGGACTTCTAATGTTATGGTGAACAGAAGTGGTTAACATTAATCTTAGAGGAAATGTTCAATATTTCCTTTCTGAGTATGATGTTCGCCATGGGCTTATCTAATATGGCCTTTACTGTTATGTGATACATTCCTTTTGTATTTGTTAGTTTTTAAGAGTACAAAAATTTGGGTGGTGTTAGGAGTGGTGTGTGAGAATGGGAATAAGAATAGCTCCTGGGAGACAGGAAATGTCCCAAATGGATTGCCAACAAGCCCAACTTCTCAAAGGAAGTTTTACAGAGCAAAGTCATGAGGGATAGGTAAAAAATGTAATCAGCCAATAAGATTACAAGTATAGTTGCTTAGGTAATATTGACCTAATAGAAATAAGTATATGTGGATGGCATCATTAATCATGCTCAATAATCTGTAGATTTAGTCTCAAATCTTAGTCTTAGTGGGTGGAAGAGGGTAGCGCACCCATCCAAAGATGTTGCTTGAGGGCTTTGTACTGCTTTTGTAGAAGTAATTTTTTTGTTCTTCAAACTGTTAATGTGAATATCATTTGCATAACATGCTAATTTGTTTATTTGCATAACAGCTAATTTGCATATATCGAACCATCCTGTATCTCAAAAATAATCCCACTTGATTATAGTGAATTACTTTTTCTGTGTTCTGCCAAATTAATTGTTCATATTTTGTCAAGGATTACTATATCTAGATTAGCCTGAAAATAATGTATTTTCTTTTCTTACAGTACATTTGCGTGGCTTTGGTATCAGAATAATGCTGGCCTTATAAAAGCTTGGAAGAGTTTCCTCCATTCCAGGTTTTTGGAACAGTCTAAGAAGGATTGGCATTAAATTTTCCTTAAATGTTTGGTTGAAATCAACAATGAAGTCATCAGGTCATGGACTTTTCTTGGTGGGAGATTTTTCATTGCTGATTTAATCTCATTATTCATTACTGATCTGTCCAAATTTTTTTTTATTTTCTCATGTTTCAATTTTGGTAGGTTGTATTTCTAGGAATGCATCCATTTCCTCTAGGCTATTAAATTCTTTTGGCATGTAATTCTTCACAGTAATCTCTGCTAAGCCTTTGTACTTCTGTGGCATCACTTATAATACCTCCTCTTTTATTGCTGCTTTTGAGTTTTCTCTCTTAGCCTTGCTACAAATTTGTTTTTGTTCATCTTTTTAAAAATTTAAGTCTTATTAGTTTTTCTAGTCTCTGTTTACTAATTCTTCCTTCTTTGCTATTTTCTTCTTTTTGGTAACTTTGTGCTCAGTTTTTCTAGTTCCTTGAGCTATGACACTAGTTTTTTAAATATGTTAATGTCACCTTTTTCCTTTTATTGGTATAAGCATTTATTGCTATCAATTTCCTTTAGAAAAGGTCTTGAAGCTTCTACTAAGTTTTAGTATATTGTGTTTTTCTTTTATCTCAAAGTATTTCTTAATTTCCCTTTTAACTTCTTCTTTGGCCAAATAATTGTTTGCTAATATGTTTAATATTCACATATTTGTGAAGTTCCTGAAATTCTTTCTCTCATTCTTTTTTAGCTTCATAAAACTGGCCAGTAAGGATATTTGATCTGATTTCAATCTCCTTAAATTTGTTAAGACCTGTTTTGTGGTGTAATATATGAACTGTCCTAGAGAACATTTTATATTCACTACAAAAGAATGAGTATTCTGCTGGTGTTGGGTGGAACATGTCTAATTACTCCATTTGCTATAAAATACAGAACTTGAACTGATTTTCTGCTTATATGATCTGTCCATTGTTGTTGTGAGGTATTAAAGTTTCTTACTATTATTGCTGGGCGTGGTGGCTCACACCTGTAATTCCAGCACTTGGGAGGGAGAGGCAGGAAGATTGCCGAGTTCAAGGCTTGCCTGGGCTACATAGTGAGCTCAGGGCCAGCCTGAACTACAAAAGTGAGACCCTGTCTCAAAAAAAAAGTTTCTTACTATTTTTTATTTCAGGGGCAAAAATGATGGGATACATGTGTTCAAATAAATCAAAGAAAAAATATTTTTCAGGCAGCAATATAAAAGTTTTATTTACTTATTTGTACATTAAAAATTGTGTTCCAGAAATGACACCAAAATGAGAACATACACAGTCACTAAGGGACCTCTGGCAATCTTTATGGGGATCCTACACAAGCAGCAAAGCAAAAAACAAAGCAGCAATTCCACTTTTTATCAAAGAATACCTGAAACTTTGGACTGTAATGTTACAGTATAAAGGACCTTATCAGAATGTAGGTGATCACAAGAGAATGACTCATAAAAGGGGAGCCAGTCAAACACTTGAAAGCCAGATTTGAAAAGCTAAGATGGGTGCTGGAACAATTCAACTCAAACAAATTTTGATATCACATCTAGTGCAAGCTACAAGACTTTTCTTTTTTAATTAATTGATTTTGTTTGTACATTTTATATATATATGATCACAACTGACATTGAAATGACATGTTTTAATTCTCATTGTTTTCTGTTCCCCTGCCCACCCTACAGCCCCCTGCCCTGAATACACATAAGCTTTGTTTGAGGAGATCCCCACCCCTGGGAAAGAGTCTCCTCCGAATGAGATCAAATGAATAATTTCAAAGAGAAAAAGGATGAGGCATTGATCGATCTATCAGAATGCTCTGAGAATCGTATCTGAGATAACTATAGCAAAACTGCATCTATTTTTTTCTCTCCTAAAACACAGAACAAAACACCTGTTGACCCTAGAGAAGTCTTCTTGATGAAAATGTTCTTCTCCAAGGGATCCCCCTTGCCACAAATAGCAGTCATCAATAAAATGTTATTTTCAGGGAAAGAAATGAAAGAGGAAGAAGGGGAAAAGTACTCCAAGTTATCTAAGATAAAAGTGGAAGACTATTCTAGTGCTGGAGTATGAGGATTTTGGAGACGGTGCTGACCTAGTAAGGCTAATGGGAATGTCTGGCTGGAAGTTTCCTCCATCCCTTGAACTCAGAGCAGAGCAGTGCTGCCTGCGAGGGCTATGAGGATCTATGAGATAAGCACCTGCTGTAAAAGCAGTGCACCGGGATGTTGCCCTTAAGGCTAGTTATTTAAACTTGCCCTGTTTCAGTTACCTCATTTACAAAATGGGGTAAAAAAGTGGCTACCGTATGGTATTCTTAAAAAGATGTTAAGTAAGTTAAAGTGCCCAGAACTAATAAAGCTCTCAGCACGGAGAGTGCTGACAGGGTGTTCAAATACAGGCCCAATAAAGACCACTCTTACTAGCCAAAGTTGCATGCTCTAGAGTAGAAAGCAGCTGAGGTGGATATTCAGGACCCTCAGACATAAGTGTGGCTGGCACTACCTGAGGCAGTGGAGCATAAGGCAGTGTGTGATGAGGGAGACAACTGTGTATGTCAGAACAGAGGCCATGAAGTGAGGACCCTGTGTGTCCTCATGCTAAATAGCATGGCGTAAAGGGGTTAGAGAGCGACACACCTTGTTATTCATTTTACAAAATTGAGACTTTAAGGTGCTAAGCAGTTCTAGGCTGGCACATTCCTGCACCTTTCAGAGCATCCTTGATCTCTGTGCTAAACACAGAACAAGCTTGAGCCATGTTTTCCCTCTCTATGGAGTGCTTTTAATTTATTTGAGACACACAGAAACTCCACTAGTTGTGCTGCCACTTTCCTTGCCAATTTAATAGTTCCTGACCACTGCTTGCTGAATGTCAGTTTAGTTTCTGCTATAAGAATCCTAGCTCCTGCCATCCGCTATTTAGTTCCGGGGCTGTTATTCAGACCAACCAAGTTTGGGTTCATGCTCAGTGTACTCTTTTCTACCTATGCTGCATGGCTTCATCTTCTGCCCACAGTTTTCTTCTTGTTACTCTATTCCACTTGCCTTACAGCAAAACAGGCTGATATAGCGTGTTCCTTCTGAAGCACCCTCATCTTCCACATCACCAACAGATAATGCTGCCCTTTCCTGTTGAATTTGTTAGTTAACCTCGCCCTGTAATCTTACTGTTTACTTATTATTATTAACTGATTATCCACTAGACTATTTCCCTTGAGTGCTTTCTTCTCCCTCTCAGTCCTATAACTTTACTTATTTATAATCTGCCTGTTTAACTTAGTAGTGACCACTAAAGTCCACTGAATAATTTCCAAACACTCACACTTTAAGGATGAGAACAACAAAAGGCCTCCATTCCTAGCCTGAATATACAGTACAGAAGTTGATAAAAATACTCATTAAATGACTTGATGGGATGGGCTAACAATTCCTTTTCAACTAAATATTGAAAGGTAGAGTTATTTTGATACAAAATAAAATGGAAATTCAATCAAAAGTATGTATACCTTTACCTAGAGTCATTCCAGATCTTTGGAAAGTATACTACCTTCTAGCCTATTGGAAAATAAAGCATGCATGTGCCAATTTAGGATGTCAAATTGCTTAAATTAAATAGTACATATATCAATGTACATGGAAAATAGCAAAAACCTTTTAATGTGGCTTCTAAATCTGTTGTTCCTATTTTTCTTTTTATTTCTTTCATTTTCTTTTTTCAGCACTGGGGATCGAACTCACACCCATGTGCAGTGCCAATCTAAATCCCTAGCTCCTCAGCTACTATTTCTCTATGAACAGATATTAATAGGAAGTAAAAACATAGTCATACAGTTCCTTCTGCTACATTTTCCCCTTTGAGGATGGTCAGGGTAAGCACGTGGGGGCTGAGCTGTCACTTTGCCCTCTGTTCTGTAGTATTCATCCCCAAATTCAGTACACCCGGACCCATCCCGGAGTTCACTGAAAAGGTTGACTTTTTTTTTTCTTTCTCCCTGTAAAGAAATTTTTACTGGGACAAAATGTCCATTCGCCTCATTCTAATCTGATTTTCCTGAGAACTCTAAAGAAACAATTTCCTATAGAAAGGTAACTTTCATATGAAATAGAAACCTATAGGAAATTTAGAGTTCTCAGCAAAATCAGATTAGACTGAGGTGAGTATACGTTCTGTCCCAGTAGAATCCAATTATCCCTAAAGGAGCTATTAGTGATTTTTACATTTGGTTCTCATTCTCACATTCTAAGAGTTTCTCTAAGTCATTCCTTCCAATAGGCAATACATCCAACAAATATTTAAGCATCTGCTTTATGACAGAAAACACACCAGGCACTGTGAATACTAGATCGCACTCCCATTCACCATACTAGGAAAAGAATCGCTTGTGCAATAAAAAGTTCAAAAATCAATGCTCCGCCTTTCCCTCCAAGTTGTTTTACCTCCAAATCTCCTTCTCAATCATCAGAAAGATACAAAGCATCAGTGATCTTTTTCCTTATTCTCCACTGGATTTTCCACGGCCTTCAGAACAGCATTATTAATATTGACCCACCCCACCCCGTGCTACGGTTTATGTGTTTTGAGTGTCCCCCCAGGGCACGCTGTGATTGAAGGCTTGGTCCCCTGGATGCGGTGCTGAGAGGTGATGGAAACCTCACAGGCAGAACCCAGTGGGAGGTCCTTTGCTCACGGGCGGTGTGCCCTTGAAAGGCAGCTCTCCTGTGGTCCCTCCTGACATCCTCAAGGGGATGGTTACAAAGGGAGCAAGGCCACCTCCTGCCATCCTCACTGGTTAGAGATGTGACTACTTCCGCCTGCCATATTGTGCCACTCTCCACCGCCCTCACCAGAGACCTATCGATCTCAGACTTGGAATTTCCAAAACTTGTGAGCTAAAGAAATATCTTTTTATTCAGAAGTATCCTGTCAGATATTTCATTACAGTGACAAAAAAACTAATGCGTTTTGTGTTCTCTGCTTTTATTTCCCACTACCTTGGTTTGTTTTCTGCATAATTTTTGCAAGTTTCCCAGTTGTCCTGCTGGTTTCACTGTCCTATAACCCACCCTGTGCACAGGAGTGATTTCTTTAACACCCAACTCTTTTCTGTCTCCACTTAAAATCTTTCGATGACTGTTTATAATCTTTGACATAAAGTCAAACAACTTGACTTAATATGGAGGGTCTTTTTTTATCCAGGAACTCATGACTGCTCACCACATTCCTCCCCCACTGACTCCATGTCCTGTGTCCCAACCAGATGGACCTCCCTGAAGAGGGCAAGGATACAGCTTCCACAGGCAGACACTCTGAGGGTGATTCTCCAGATCCAGTTCTTTCTAGATGGGTGGCCTCGATTATTACACAACGCAACTAGATTACTACACAACGCTGCCCTTAGAACTGTGCAGACTGCCTCAATGTGAACCTTCACTTCAAGCTGTTTTCTCATCTAGAAAATGGGATCAGAGTTTTTCCTCCTTTGCCATGGTATTTGTGAGAATTGTGAATTACCATGCAGAAACTGTGTGAACTCAGGCAATAGTTCTTCTGATATCCTTTCCCCAAATTCATCCTTCTACATACTAGGTTGAATCTGTGCTTTCTCAAAGTCAGATGCTCTGCATAGCTCCACCAGGACATTTCAGCACAAAATGCTTTAAAATTATCTTGGAAAATTTACCTTGACAAATTTCAAACATAAAGAAAAGCTGAAAGAAATGTGTACTACCTAAATCTGGCAAGTAATTAACACTCAGCCAACTTATGTACTTACTCCCTTGCCCATGTGCTTGTGTTTTCTCTCTATATATGTGCACATACAACACACATGTTAATACACTTCTGTGTTTCCCTGACAGTCTGTCATTTTGTTGCCTGATTTTGTCAGGCCCTCAGCCAGAGAGCCTAGAAGGGTAGAAGAAAATGGAATGTTTCCTCTTTCTCTCTTTCTCCATTATATCAACATATAAATCTACATACATATAGATATAAATAGACAGATATAGATCTATGTATGTCTTTCTATATGTATCTATACATACATATTTATATATGTAAATATATTTACACTTTTAAATAAATTTGAATATAAGTTACAGATATCAAGACATATCACCTCATTTTACTGCCAATAAGGACAGTCTCAAATATAGAGATATTTAGTTGTTGCTAGTCTCCTCTTTTTAATAGTTTATTCCTATTACATTTATTCAAACTTGAAGAAAATAATGAAGAATAATGTAATAGTGGTCTCTCAATAAGGACAGTAATGCAACATCTTGACACAAAAAGAGTTTTTTTCAGCTTTACTCATGACAGTCTAGCCCTCAGTCTCCCTTACAATTAGCTTTCTTAAACTAGCACCCAAACAGGCAAATTGCTCATAATAGTTCTGCAGTAAACATATAGTTTAGTTGGACATTCACTCAGATGCTCTAAAGACCAAAGGAATTTGTCATCCTTCATATTTCTTCTCTTTTCTCTTACAGTGTTAAATTATTTTCTGAGGTATCGTGTGTCCTCTAGGTAGAGTTCATCTCTTGGTACAAGCTGTCCTGCACCATCTGAGGTAAATTAGGTGACTGGCATCCATCTTTCACACCTTAATAAAATACAGCACACAATTTGACTCAAGTCAGAGAAGAAAAGCAAAGTTCTTGCCCTCTGTTATTCCACAGCACTGAAGAGCACATTCTTTGGACAGAGAACTCCTCATGGATCCCAACAGAGGTGTACATTTTATGCTGATGCTGTTAAGCAACTTAAAGTGCAAGTGATATTTTGGTCCTCATAATACATAAGCAAAGCAAAATAGGATACTTAACATTTAAGAATCTTCAGCATGGAATGTGACATATTAAAGGAGCCAGTAAATCCTATTACAAAATAACTCTTTTTAGGTCTATGAAGGAGATCAGTCTATGCTTCCATAAAATATGCCGTTTTGGTATACAAATTATTTTGTGCTAAGATCTTGTCCACACAAAAAAAAAAGAGAATGATTTTTCCTCTCATAGCTATGTGGAATCACACTGATCACACAGGAGGTAGGTCACTGTAGTACAAGATTACAAACCAGCACACTAAGGTGTTAGACCTAAATTCAATCTCAAAGCTTTCAAGCCTAGTTTTCTACTACATGATCCCTTTTAGTAAATACCAGGAAATATTATTTAAAATTAGAAGCATCAGAAATAAGAGCCAGAAGCCAACTAAATACCTTGGGAAATTTAAAAAAAAACATCAAGGAAGTCAGTCACCTGATTTGTTCCATTTATAGTTATTTTACCCAAGGAGCAAAGAGCTGTCACCATCTGGAGGGACACATGTTTTGCATTTGGTTGGAATGAATGGTGCAAATCAAACAGAGGAATCTGTTTGGGCTGGTTCAGATTTTCGTTACTTTTTTCTTTTAAATACAAAACCATAAATTCTAGATGTTTGTATATGAAACAGGCAATGTAGCATTTTGTGAAATTTCACTTTCACAATGAATTCAAATAGCTTAGGGGTAAAATCAGTCATACGAATTCAAAGCTGTTAAAAGAAATGACAAATTGAGTGTGGAGAGGTTCCGTGGGATCCAGTGTTGAGTCCAAGGCTCACTGAAGATATTCAGAAAAGGGGAGGAGTGGTAAAAATTCTCAGAATCAGGGAGATACTCAGACGCAGCTCACATGGCCTCTCTCTTGGGCAGGATCTGTTCATTATGCACAGTTTTATTCAGCAGATAGCCCATATTCCTGGCATCTCCAACTTCTTGAGTTTCCAACAAACCTGCAGCTTCAGTTACAAAGCTTCATACATGACTTTCTCAAGGTTTAGTATCTACCTCTCAGGTCTTCCTTTGAAATTGAGTAGATACTTCCATGACATCACAATTCTTCCATGCAGTAGTCATACCTTAAAGTGTATTTCCCTGTGCATGACACCAAGATTTGCTACCAACTCCAGCAGTAGCCTGGTCTCCTCAGAACATGATTGCAGTGGCTCTGAGTACATGGATGAATGAACTTGGGGAAACAACTCCATAGGCAGCCTTGCATGAACAGGGCACCTTGGGGCTCTCTTCCTAAAGTAAAGGCTTTCAAGTGAGATCACCCTTGTACATTTCTGAGCCTGTGAGGAGTGAGGACTGATCCATTCATGAGATGCTTTCAAGCCATTTTTCCTATGGTACTGATCCAAAATACTTGCATTATTTTTAATGCTCATTTTTTCAACAACCATGCTTTCATAGGCCCCAACTTTTCAGGAAAGCTTCCTTCCCGGTAAAACAGCAAACTTTTCACAACTTGCAACTAATTCTTCCTTCTGATTCTCACTATAAATCTGATATAAAGCAGCCAGTAGGATCCATGTTACAAATACATGTTGGGCTGACTTGAAATTTCCTCCACAAGGTCAATTAATGTACCATCCATAATCTCAGTCTCTCACAAATTCTCAGGACATTGGTAAAATGTAGATAAAATTTTTTAATTGAATTCTTTATTGGTACAATTTATATACATCTCAAAATCATGTATAGCATTGGGGAAATTGTACCAGTATATGACACAAGTTAATTCTCAATTTTACCCATATCCCTACCCACCCACACCTCCTCACCCCCTTTATACATGCTCTTTTATTTTCTTTCTGTATCACATTTATTCCTTCCCCTCATCAAATTCCCACACCAAGTTTCCTATAGAAGTTTTGCACTCTATAAAAGCTGTCCTACTTTCTAGAGCTCATTTGCATCTACAGGTGTTCGTGCCAAAGAGAAGATCTGGAAATTGTCTATCTGTGATCTACTGATTTCTCTTATTAGTGTATCTTATACATGTCTCCATTTGCACCTAAATGGATCGATCTTGTCATTCTTTATGGCAGAGTAATACTCCATTTTATTTAAAAAACCACATCTTCTTGATCCACTCTCTAGTTGATGGACATTTGGGTTGTTTCCAAGATTGAACTATCACGAACTGAGCTGCTATGAACAAGGTGTACATCTGTCTTTCCAATGTGAGTTTTAAAATTCTTTGGGGTATATTCCTAGCAGGGGGATAGCCGGGTCAAATGGGACCCCTAGTCCTAGTTTTCTGAGAAATCTCCACACAGATCTCCACAATGGTTGCACAAGTCTGCAATCCCACCAGCAGTGGAGAAGGGTTCCTTTCTCCCCACAGCCATGCCAGCATTTATTGGTTGATTTTGTGATCGCAGCCATTCTTTGTGGAGTGAGATGAAATCTCAGTGTTGTTTTCATTTGCGTCTCTCAAATGACCAGTGATGTTGAACATTTCTTCATATGTTTCTTGGCTGCTTTGACTTCTGCCTCTGAGAAGTGTCTGTTCATTTCAGATGCCCATTTTTGAATTGGGTCTTTAAACTTGGGGAGGCTGATATGTTTGAGTTCTTTATATATTGTCGATAATAGCCCTTTGTCTGATACACAGCTAGTAAAGATTTTTTCCCATGTTGTTGGTTGTCTTCTAGCAGTGCCAACGACTTCTTTGGCTGTGCAAATTTTCAGTAGGATGAGATCCCATTTGTTGATTCTTTCTGCTAGTTCTTGTGCTATAGAGGTTTAATTCATAAAGTCTCTGCCTAAGCCAATGTCTCCAAGAGTTTTACCAAGCCTGTTTACCAGGAGGCTTATTGTTTCTGTTTTAATGTTTAAGTCTTGTACCCACTGTGAGTTTAGTTTTGTGCATGGTGAAAGAGATAGGTCTAGCTTTAGCTTTTGGCAGGCTAAAGCCCAGTTTTTCCAGCAACATTTGTTAAAGAGGCTGTCTTTCTTCCATTGGGGATGTTTGGCTCCTTTGTCAAAGATGAGGTGGCTCAGTGTATCTGGAGTTGTTTCTGGGTCTTCTAATCTATTCCACTGGTCCTCGGGTCTGTTACTTTGCCAGTACCATGCAGTTTATATCACAGTGGCTTTATAGTAGAGTTTTAAATTGGGGATTGTAATACCCCCTGCCATGTCATGGTTGCTTAGAATTGCTTTTGCTATTCTAGGTTTCTTGTGTTTCCAGATGAATTTTTGTACTATTTTCTCTAGCTCTGTGAAGTACACCGTTGGAATTTCAATTGGAATTGCATTGAATCTATATAGTAGTTGTGGGCGTATAGCAATTTTGACGATGTTGGTTCTCCCGACCCAGGAACAAGGGATATCTTTCCACTTTCTGGTTTCCTTTTCTATCTCAGTTTTCAGAGTCCTATAGTTTTCAGAGTAGAGGTCTTTCACTTCCTTTGTTAGGTTGATTCCTACATATTTCGTTTTTCTGGGTGCTACTGTGAAATGGATTGACTCTCCAATTTCTCTTTCAGTGAGTCTGTTGTTTGTGTAGACAAAGGCTATTGATTTTTGAGCATTGATCCTGTATCCAGCAGCACTACCAAATTTGGTAATTAAGTCTAGCAGTCTCTTGGGTGAGTTTTTAGGATCTTCAAGATAGAGTATCATATCATCAGCAAATAATGCCAGTTTAACTTCTTCCTTTCCTATCTTTATTCCTTTTATATCTTTGTCCTGCCTGATTGCTATGACTAATGTTTCCAGTACTATATTGAACAAGAGTGGTGGCAACGGGCATCTTTGCCTCATTCCTGACCTTAGTGTAAAAGGTTTCAGTTTTTGCCCATTGAGTATGATGCTGGCTGTAGGTTTCTCATAAATAGCTTGTATTAAATTGAGATAAAGTCCATCGATTCCAATTCTCTGTAGGGTTTGGATCATAAATGGGTGTTGGATTTTGTCAAATGCTTTTTCTGCATCTATTCAGATAATCATATGGTTTTTGTCCTTGAGTCTGTTAACATAGTTTATTACATTTACTGATTTACATATGTTGAACCAGTCTTGTATCCCTGGGATAAATCCGACTTGATCAGGGTGTATGATTTTCTTGATAACTCTCCGTATCATTTGCAAGTATCTTATTGAGGATTTTTGCATCAATATTCATTCAAGAGATTGGTCTGTAGTTTTCTTTTTTGGTGAGATCTTTCCCTGCCTTTGGAATCAAGGTGATGGTTGCTTCAAGGAATGATTTGGGGAGTACTGCTTCCTTTTCAATTTCATTAAAGAGATTGAGAAGTACTGGTATTAACTCTTCCTTAAAAGTTTTGTAGAATTCAGCAGTGAAGCCGTCAGGACCAGGGCTTTTCTTGGTTGGTAGGATTTTTATTACATTTTCAATTTCCCAGATTGATATCGGGTTGTTTAACATTTTTATATCCTCTTCATTCAGCTTTGGAAGTTCATATGAGTCTAGGAATCTATCTATTTCTTCTAGATTTTCCATCTTCTTGGAGTATAGATTTTCAAAATATGTGTTTATGATCCTTTGGACTTCTGGGTCTGTGCTGATTTCCCCATTTTCATTCCTTATAGCATGGATTTGAGCCTTTTCCTTCCTTTGTTTGATAAGGTTGGCTAAGGGTCTGTTGATCTTATTCATCCTTTCAAGGAACCAACTCTTTGATTCATTGATTCTTTGTATTGTTCTCTTTGTCTCCACTGCGTTAATTTCTGCTCTGATCCTTATAATTTCCTCTCTAGTATGTGCTTTGGGTTTGTTTTGTTCCTCTTTTTCTAGTTGTCTGAGGTTCATCATTAGATTGTTTATTTCAATTTGCTCTATTTTCTGACTGTAGGCATTCACTGCTATGAATTTCCCTCGCAGAACTACTTTCATTGTGTCCCATAAATTTCTGTATGTTGTGCTGGGGTTGTCATTTAGTTGTAGGAACTGTTTAATTTCTTCTTTAATTTCTTTTGTGGCCCGTTGGTTGGTTAACAGAGTGTGTTTCAATTTCCATGTGTTTGTGAGGATCTTGGAATTTCTTCTGCTATTCAGCTCCAGTTTCAGGGCACTATGCTCTGATAGTATGCAGGGGATAACTTTGATTCATTTGCATCTATTTAAGCTTGTTCTATGGACTAGAATGTGATCTATTTTGGACAATGATCCATGAGCAGCTGAGAAGAAGGTATATTCTCACTTTGAAGGGTGAAAAATTCTGTAGGCATCTAATAAGTCTATTTGCTCCAAAGTTTGATTTAGCTCAAGTATTTCCTTATTGATTCTTTGTCCAGTTGATCTGTCATTTTGTGACAGTGGAGTATTAAAATCCCCTATGACTATTGTATTCATGGATAATTGGCTTTTCATGTCCAGTAATGTTTGTTTTATGTATTTGGGTGGATTGGAGTTCAGTTCATAAATATTTATGATTGTTATTTCTTTCTCTTGGATAGTTCCTTGTACAAGAATATAGTGACCTTCTTTATCTCTTTTAATCAGTTTGGGTTTGAAATCTATTTTATCTGCAAACAAGATAGCCACTCCTGCTTTTTTGCAGTTTCCTGTGGCATGCAGGATTGCTTTCCAACCTTTTATTTTCAGTGTTTGGGTTTCCTTCTGAATTAGGTGTGTTTCCTGTATGCAGCAGATTATAGGATCTTGCTTCTTGATCCAATCTGCTAGTCCATGTCTTTTTTTTTTTTTTTTTTTTTTA
>PVIC010030216.1:0-22067 GCA_004025085.1 Thryonomys swinderianus
ATATATATATATATATATAATTTTATGAGGCCTTTAAAAAGGAATAGTGTTAAATCTTAGCATTGCTGAGGAATAACTATTTCTACTCTATTGATTTCCTGACAGTTTTGAATACAGTGCCCAATTAAAGTATTACATGTTGGTGTTCTTGATAAGGGTTTGGTAGAGCAGTAAACATTTAACACCAACACAAATTCTTGAAGTAACTGGACCCCAAAACTTGAGTGGAAAAAAGACAGTATAAATTGTCCAGCTTTTTAGTTAAGTTGGTTTGGGAGGTTGGACAGTATGAGTCTTTATTTACTAATAAAAGATTACACATTTTTTTTTCTTGAGTCAGGGTCTTGCTTTGGCTAGCCTCAAACTCACAGCAATCCTTCTGCCTCTGCCTCCCAATTGATGGGATTACAGGCATGAGCTACTACTCCCAGCATTATGATATGTGGTACCGGGGATCAAACTTGGGACCTTGTGCTTGCCAGGCAGACACTGGAACCACTGAACTAAATCTTTATCCCAAGAGCTACTCTTTTATTACATTAGTTAATTTTACCCAATTCTTACTAAGCTGTGTTTACATAAAAGTTCTGTTTTAACATATGATAGATACATTGACTCAGAACATAAACTGATGTCAGATGATTCTTTTATTTTCCTAAAGCATTTTCACACCATATTATTTCAGTTATTGTAGGTAGATCTCAATAAGATATAAATTTCTGATTGCTTCAGCATATTATACGAATATATTTGTAATTATTTTCTAAGCTGAAATTTCAAGTTTTGTGAGTAAAATGTAACTAGTAAAGAAGATAAAAAAATAAATAGCACTAAGACAACAAGGATTTAAAGGAGAAGAAGGAGGAGGAGGAGGAGAAGGAGAAGAAGAAGAAGAAGAAGAAGAAAGGAGAAGGAGAAGGAAAGAGAAGGAGAAGAAGATGGAAGTACATCTTCAATTTCCAGGAAACGAACAGGAGGGAAAAAAAATCTAAATTTAAACAAGCACTAGCTATTGTGCACAAAAGCACCATCTAGTGAGCACAGTGAGTAACTGCATATATACAACCAGAAGTGTGAGGAGCCCAGAAAAGAGCAGATCCAGGAACTGCCTGTATTTTTAGCGTCTACCAACTTCACTATCAAATGTGAATAAAAAGTAATTAATCAGTTGTAAGTTTTGAGCCACACTTTTGTCTACTTACAGTAAATCTTTCGGGTTTTATGTTTTTATTGACTATGTTTTGAAATGACCCAATAATTAAATTAGAAATAATTATTGACTTTTTCTCGTGTATTTCAATTAGTTAGCGGGGGGTGGGGGTCTAAAGAGTTAGGGCCGATGCTGTATTTGGTGAAGAGAAGCTTCTCAATTATTCAAAATAATTGATGAAATACTCACAGCATTTCCCCTGATGAGATGGTGACACTTAGAAACATTATCCAGGTATCAAAGGTGCTGAATCTCAATACTTCTCTGGGAAATATCATCAATGTCAGGCTGATATTAGGTGGTACAATGTGTTATTTTGGATATAGTACCACAATGTTTTGTTATTGCTTTATAATCCAAGAAACTACCTAATAAAATACCCCAAGGTGGCTAGTGCCTCCTGTGAAGAAAAATACATTTCTAAGAGTTTATCCAGAGAAGTATATTAGGGGGCCAGGGAGGTAGTTCAGCGGCACAGCTCCTGCCTGGCAAGTGTGAGGGCCTGAGATGATTCCCGGTCCCTCCTCACAAAAAATATCAGGAAAGCATATTAGAATTTACTTTTCAAGCCTGAGTTTCTATTTCCTGTCTATACAACCTGCCTACTTGGCATGTTTATGCATTCATCTATGGCTCAGAAGAATGTGATTTTTCTCATGGAGGGGCATCCTTACTACTTTCAAGAAAATATTGTCCACATATTATAGGCCGATGATAGTTATGATCAAATGAATAGACCGATTTTTATGCTAGACCAGACCTGCAGAAACACGGTGTCTGGTATTATCCCATGACACAGAAAAATGCTTCCAATGGAACTTAGAGAGGTTTTAACCACATAATTATAATCTCAAGTTGGAAAAAACTAATTTTTTTTCTGGAACAATATACTCTATGGATGGTGAGATTAGGGAATAGTTTATTTTGCCTTTTCTAAAATTTTAAGTGCTGTCTTTCTACATTATATGTTAATCCTTCTCTGTATTCATGTACTTTCCTATGTGAATTTGCAATTCTCCCATAAAAATGTTAGACCATCTTCCACCCCTTATGGCTGAGTTGACCCTTGTGCCTCGCTTTGGTCATTGCAGTGTCAGTGGCGCTGACACGAGCAACGGCCCGCAAAAGTGTTTTTGTGGCTAGCCTGCCCTCAGATGTCATCTCCGTGAGCCAAACCCAAACCCGCCCGGTGGCCTCAGGACAGCAGGAAACACCCCCAGGGCACAGTCGATCCCCAGCCAGTTTGGGCATCTTTCCCACCTGTGCATCTGAGACCTTCAAAGTTGATCATAACACGTTGTTACAGCAATAGCCAAACAATTCTTTTACATTCAGTGAGAAGCCACAGGCGATTCCAAGAAACATTGTCCAGTCTAATTATAGGCAGAACAGAAAAACCCAAGGATAGAACAGATGTCTCCTCACTGCAAAATATGCACAATATTGCTCATTCCCAGGGCTCCCTCCCACCCTCGCCGGCAGATCTCTTCTTAGATAATGAGATCTAAGCTGACTTTGAAAACAATAGTCCAGATGTATGAGAATTCTAGGCCCCTTGATCAGTTTGATTCACTGATGCTTTTCTCCTCAGATTGTCCCTTGGCTTTTGCTGGGATTAATTGCTCAAGAGGAAATTTAACAATAATATATACTTTGTTAAAACATGTCAGTGTTTTACCCTCCAAATTTCCATGCTCCCTTTTTTCACTTCCACCCACTTCTCTTCACGTTCCTTTTTCCTTCCTTCTTTTTATGATCTGCCCTGTTACAACACGAAACAATGCAAAGGGCTGAGATCTAGGAGGTCCTTTTCAAAGACTACTCCTCTGGAACAGTCCCCTGTAGGACTGCCAGGTTCCAGTTCTTATCTTTTCCTGAAGGAGTTAATCATATGCGCCATTCTCAGTGCTGTAAGAGAAGACATCTGACTACATAGACCAGGCAAACTGAGCAAAATAAATACAATCGTCTTTCGCTTTCCCTGTGTCAGATGGAATGGTGTCTATGTGAGCACTGTGGACCCTTCTAAACCCTCTCTGCAGGAGGGGTTTTTAGTGCTATTTCTCCTACAGATCCAGGCTGTCAGGACTGTCCTGGGTCATCAAGAGGGGAGGAGCCATTAGATACCACTGCTGTGAGCCAACTGATGTTTGGATACGTGACCCACAGAGGGATCCGTGAGCCATCAGGGCTGTACAGAGGAGCTAAGGACAGCAAGCAGGCTGGTGCTGTCTGGCTTCTTCTGTTCTCCTGCTGTTCATCTCCCAGAAGTAGGTATAAGGATGAAGGAGTTTCTCTGTCCTGTGCTAAGTTGTAGACTAGAGAGCTTCAAGGGACTATGAGATTCCAGTTGCAAAACAAAATACCAAAGTCTACTTTAAGGACTAAAATTAAAATTGTTTTAATTAATTCAGGTGACTTCCAAAGATGGGTTCAGACAAGTGTCATTAAAGAAATCTGAAAACTGACTCCAGCTAAAAGGAAAATTTGGCCGACAACAGCTGAAGGTAGGTATTGGAAAACTGAAAATGTTTCATGCAGAAGCACCCAGCTGGTTGAGGCGGAGAATTAGGGAGAAGAACAAATATGGCTCATTTTTGCACAGCTTGTCTCAGATGGCAGTTGCTTGCCTGTCCCCACCCTACTGTCTCCTTCTCTAGACCCTATCTAGGGCCTTGCTGCTCTTGCAGTTCAACTACCTCCAAATAAGAGATCATTTCCATTCACGGAGGGAGAAGATCCAGCTGTCCAAGGCAATCTGGGAAGAGAGAATTGGTGTTCCACACCGCATTCCTCACAAAGCCACCTTGCATTCATGTGAGCGAGTTTTGTCAAAGCAGAGCTTCAGAAATGTTTAAACTTGGGGTGTGGGGCAATAATCCTCTCATGTTCTGGTCACTGGGCTGTAGCAGTTAGCTCTAGGGCGAAGAGGAGGAAGTGCTCCCCAGCGGCTCACACTGGCCTGTCTGAAGCACACAGCGTCCACCCAGGTTCCTCGACTCTGCCGTGCACTTGC
The DNA here is from genome assembly GCA_004025085.1 of Thryonomys swinderianus. Lineage (NCBI taxonomy): Eukaryota > Metazoa > Chordata > Mammalia > Rodentia > Thryonomyidae > Thryonomys > Thryonomys swinderianus. The sequence continues at coordinate 4,227 of PVIC010030216.1, forward strand.
CCAGCCAACCCCTGGCCTGGCCCACTGGCTTGGGCTTGCTTTTCCTCTTCTTAGCCACAGCCAGTGAGAATAAACCTACATGATAATGGAAGCCTATACAATACTAGCGTGTTTTACACTACACATGTTTTACCGGATTTCCGTCACACAAGTCTCACCATCGCTAAAATTGAAGCAGTCTGCTTGGTGGATGAGGAATTTCTGCCCGCACCTATCCTATGCCACCCAAAGATGGAGTTCCCATGCTTGCTTCCTTGTTTCCTTGTGGCATCCGTGTCAGCCCAGTGGACCTGCACAGCCACGCCTTGCCCAGGGTGCGGGGCAACCCTTGTCCATCCTACAAGAAAAGCATCAGACAAGAAGTGATTTTCCAGTGACAGCGATGCCCAATGCACATATCTGGATAGGATGCTGACAGCTGCACGGCAGACTGTTCCTTCAAAATAAGACGCCACGGGTCTCTTTCATTCTGGTAGTGTTTTGCTTCCTGCTTGTGTTACGCAGGACTCCGTCCGGGAAAGTCCTGGCTCTGCAGCCACTAATCACCTCGTCGCCCCACTTTTCACTCCAGTGACTCAATTTCCAGGTAGGTTCTACTTCCCTTAACAAAGAGCCCTTTAAATCAATTGGAGCTCATGAGTAAATCATTTATAGGTCAAAAATCAAGATCTTTGTACGTTTTAACTTTTTTCTTTTCTTTTTTTGCAATACACATGATCTAATCTCACACATCAGGCTAGTGCCCTGCTGCCGAGCTACATCTACAGCCTGTGTGATTTAACACACCCCAATCGACATGCACTTTCAGTGAGAATATATTGTGTGATGTTAACAAGGGTTTATTCTGTCAGAATTGTGTCAGAAGAGCCGTTCTTTTAGTGAACTTGATGAAAACCTTTGTATCCCTTCATATTTCCTTTTATAGTGTGAATAAGTATCTAATAACCCATCTTTGGCACATGTTTTTATTTGTTTTTCTAAGGTCAAGTTCAGTGATGTATGTTAGCAGTTAAATATGAGCTGTCACCTAGCTCATTAAAATGGATGACTTATCAAGTTGAAGTATCAATAGAAGACATAACAGTAAGCTTTTTAAAGTAAAGGCTTAGCCCAAAGAAATCAAGTCTAAAAGTTACCATGGACTTCTTTATTTGAGAAAATTTAGAACTATTGTTTGTGGAAAGCTACATGTATTTATTTCTCAATTTTGGGAAATTAATGTCCTGATAAGAAATAGAGGTTAGTTGAGTCTGGACACACTGGTACACACTTGTTTGTAATCCCTGCACTTGGGAGGCTGAGGCAGGCAGAATTTTCAGCAAGAGTAGGCTCTCTGGAGTGAGATGATGTCTATAGCCATACCACCCTGAAAGTGCCCGATCTCGTCTGGAGTGGGGTAGTTTGCTAAATCGTTCTTAGCTTCGGGTTCCCAGCGAGACCTCTGCTGCTTGCTCCTCTTCTGTTCTGACTGGAAGCTTCTAGAAAATCCCTTTTCCTCATGATTGAAGTCACACATCCTAAAAATCTGCAGCTGTTCTCTTAAGATTGCCAATGAGATAGCAGCTATAAAACTCAAAACATAAGGTGCTCATTTTTGTATATTTTCCTACTTCCAGCTTCCGCCAAATATTCTGCATCCTTCCCTGATTCCTAAGAGCCTTTAGCACTGTTAGCAATGCAGGAAGATCTGAAACCCCGTTGAAATCACCATGTGTCTTGGCTTCTTCAGAGACACATTTGCCTTGCAATGACTTGGTTTACAAGTACTCTGTTTGTTTCAAAGGGTGGTAACGTGCTCAGGGCCATCTTTGAAGTGAGTGGGTTCAGACTATCTTCTTGTTTTTGCCAGTGAACAAAAGCAGGGCCTTCCTGCTTCTAACAGTTCGCATTAATACAGTGTGGAAAACTAAATATAGAATACTTTTGTTAAAATCAGATTAGACTAATTCTATATGAAGTGCTTTAATGAAAAATGTTTAATGGTTGAAATACTATAACTCTGGAGTTAAAGTGCAGGTGCAAGAATGATATTCTACACTCCCTGGAGAGCAAACTGGTACATACTGTGAAAAACCAATTAGAGCTTATAGTTGCCTCGGTTGACTAAACGTCTTTTTCATGGGAAATTTTGATTCTCTTATGAAATAATCATTTTGCGTTAAAATATGTGCTGAATTATGTGGGTATCGTGAGTTATTAAGAAATGGATTTATTTTACAAGCTAGCTGTAAGCATTCTTTGCTGTTTTTATGAGGTCATCGACATGACTTTTAAATGGGGCTTCCAGCCAACTCTCATTCTCGTATCAGTTCATTAATTCACACAGCTGTCTCTGAAAACTACAAGAATAATATATACTGCAGACGGAGGGCCAGTGAGGTGGGTGAGATTTCAAGGCTGTATTTCAATCAGGAGATCCTGCTGACATCATAAACTATGAGAAGACAGCTTAAGCTGTTTGGGGAGCAGCAGCCCCCCTGATGGAAATATGGCTGGTTTAATTGATTCTTTTTAGTTTCACAATATACAGAGCAGGGACACCCAGTCGTTTTTATTCTGCCCAAAGTCAGAACATTAAAGGCAGACCCTGCAGGAATGCATTAGCGGGGAAACCCAAGCAGCAACGCAAGGTGTGGGATGGATTTGATTGTGCTGATGATACCCAAGCAGCTGCCCCGACACATAAAGAGCCTGGGCTGCGTGGCCGCCCAGCAGTTTTGTTTTATAGACCATTGTGAACTCATCACCCTCGGGAAGCACTTTCTTCTAAATGAGATGTGACAAGGATGATTCAATGGCAGCATAAATGGAGGCCTGGCGGGATGAACCTCTTCTCCACTTCCTCATTGGTGGCGCCCACTGAAAGTGGGGACTACAAACGCCCTGAGATGGGATTTGAGGCAGCTTTTCCCACTTTGTCAGAGAGCAGAACTGCTAGCATATGAGCTAAAAAACCCATTTCCTATGAGCCTGTATTGTGTGGTTTTGGTACCACACTGAAGCTGGAAGCACCTGAAGTGCCACGAATGCCTATCAGGATGTCCTCTTTCCGATGCTGCATTTGGCACGAATATATTTTCCAGAAAGGATTTGTGCAGTTTCAGATCCTTTACATTCCAAATTTGTTTTGGTTGCCATGGGAAGGTGAGCTAACTCTCTCTGAGAGTAATTTTGGTTTGACAGATAAGTCCAGCCAAGATTTTATGTCTTTGGACGGGGAAAAGTTTTACAGAACGCGACACTTTAAGTGTGGTCTTCAGTAACTCTCCATTAAAGCACGGACACCTGTGTGCGTGTGACTAGGAGAGATTTGGTGGCCCTTATCTCATTTGTATACACAAATGTCGTTTTGTAAATGTGAACTGAGGCTTTGCATGAGAAACAGATGTGTCCTGAAGAGAATGAGCCTGCAGATGCATAAGGAAGAGTGAGAAGATGGAAGCTGAAGGCGTCAGGGCTGGAGCTCGTCCCGGCCCGTCACATACGTGCTTTTACACTTCTCGTACTGAATCATTTAGTGACAAATGCTGTTGATTTTTCTCTTGAAACCTTGAAAACACATAAAAGCCAAGGGCCAGGCTGCAGCCACCAAGCATTCCCCAAGATCTCTGAGCTGGCGGAGCTGACTCGGCAGCTGGCCCGCCCCGGCCCTCTCTCAGCCGCTCTCGCCCGTGGCCAGCGAGAGCCCTTCCTCCCGCGGGAGCATCGGAAACACCAAGAGGGCAGCTCCCTTCTCGGAGCCTGAGTTGAGAAATCCAAGTTCACTTAAATAGGTTGTGATTTGTCTTAAAAATGTTTTGTATTATATTCAATTTTAAAAGACCGTTGGCATAACTTAAGGGGTTTCCACTTGTTGGAAGAGGATGTTTACCAGATGTGTGTTCCCCAGGTGGGTGGATGGGATAAACAGCATCTTGTGTGTGATAAAACTACCATCAGACGAAACAGGGCAATTTCTGTGAAGAAGTAGATTCACACATTTGATCAGGGAAAAGGTGAACTTGTTATTAGAAAGAACTTTAAAGATTTGTTCAGCGACCAATAGTCAAAGAGTCGATTGAAATCAGAAACTAATCAAGTTAGATTTTTGGGTTTTTTTTGGGGGGGGGCTAAAAATCTCAGGGGTTCATAGCTGAGAGGTATTTAGGTCTTCTCAAAACTCATATAGTGAGACCATAACTAAGAATATGATGGTGCTGGAGGTGCAGCATCTGGTAGATAAACAGATTTAAATGAGGTCTGGAGGGCAGTGCTCACCTGAGGAGGCTGTAACCTGAGTGCTGGCAGCGTCTCCTGCTCCACGCGGGTACCAAGAAGGCCACCCACCCTCTGTGAGCCAGGAAAGGAGCCTCTCAAGACACGACATCCACCGGCACCTTGAGGAGTGAACATTCCCAGCCTCAGGAATAATGAGAAATAAATGTGTCTAAGCAATCTCATCTACAGTATTTTACTATAGGAGTGTGAGCTAAAACAGCAAGATTATTATGAATGATGTGGATTTGTTCCAGTGGATAAATCTTTATAGTTACTGAGTTTTTTATTTAAACTTTTTTTTTTTTGAGGCAGGGTCTCGCTTTGTAGTTCAGTCTAGCCCTGAGTTCACTATGTAGCCCAGGCAAGCCTCAAACTAAGCAATCCTCCTGCCTCTGCCTCCCGAGTGCTGGGATTACAGACATAAGCCACCATGCCCAGCACTGTGGTACGTGGTACTGATTGCTGGTGGGTGTGAGTCATCACACTCGGTATCATATGTGGTTGTGAGGAATCAAACTAGGGACCTTGAGCTTACTGGGCAGGGGCTGGAACCACCGAGCTAAATCTCCAGTTCCCAAAAGTAATTTTATACACTATTTTTAGTTAGCCTACACTTTGACTGTGATCTGTCGTATAAGGTCAGGTGTGGAGAGTTTCAGCCTTTGCAGCATCTAGGATTTAGGATCTTGTATTTAGGGATGTTCAGTCTTAATCATCCCTGAGCAGCCTGTGGTAGTAGCACAAATGAAATGCCAATTTTACAAAGAAGGAACCAAATTAACTCCCGTAAAATGAAGGATGATCTAGGATTTGTGGTTCTTTTATATATATATTCTTTCATTTCAAAGAATCTAATATTTCCCGTGGTTATTAAAAGAGGAATGCATTAAAAATATATCTTTTTCTTGAAAGAATATGTGATATTGAAAGAATATGTGATGCTAAAGCCCTAGCTTGGTTCCGTGAATAGTCCTCATTCTCAGGTAGAAACCTGCTCTGGGAGGGACCCTCTAAACCTCCAGACTCTCAACAGTCTAGAGAGTTTCTAAACATAAATTCCCATTGTGAGTTGCTACTATTTAACTTACTGAAGGGTTAGAAAATCCTGCCTAATCTGATTTCAAATACTCTTCGTGTGAGCCACCATCCAGAGTGCTTCTGAGAAGATTCCCCAATGATTGGTCGTTGCTTCTGATGTTAGATTGCTTTCTTTCAAGTTGATATACTCTTTGGATTCCTTCTTAGAATGACAGCAGACCTGAGATGATCTATTTTCTTTTTTGAAAGGATTTTCCAGTATTGCCATTTATCCTCAGAAACACCTGGAAATTATTCTTCAACAGTGATTATGGGCTCTGCTGCCCTGGTGGGGAGCTGTGGGAAGAGTCTACACTGGGCGGACTGCCTTGCAGAATAATGGCGCAAGTTACAAGGAGAAACTGTATATGAGGTGCTTGAACTACCTGTACATAGGGCAGTATGTAGATGGAGCAGCTAAGGACATATCAGTTTTCTTCTGTTCACACCTGGACCCGTTTCTTCTCTTTCCCTCTCTTGTGTTTCCATTCAAAGCTAATGCAGGCAATTAGCCTATCAAACAGCTATGACAAAGATTTGTTCATAACTGTCATTAACTGATCAGAGTTTCAAGGAAGTTGTGTACCCTTCCTAAAATGATAAAATAAATGGCAAGGTCACATGCAGAGTAGCCTGACATCTGATCCAAATTCTTTTAATTACTATACTGTACTGTATAGGTTCTGGGCGCTGCAGCTAAACTGACAGACAATTGGCCACCATTCCCCAAGGTATTGTGGGAAATAAGGAATAAAAGAAGAAAACAGTAGAACATGCAACAAACATTTATAAATATCTATAAATCTATAATATATAAATATAATAATACATATATGTGTTGCTTTTTAAGGAAATTTTCTTTTTTAAAGTTGATTTTATTGGTACATTTTATATATACATTACGATCACATTAAACATTGAGAGCTTGTACCAGTACATGACACATCCTGAGTCTCATTTTTCCCCTTCCCCTGCCTTCATTACAACCCCACACTTATATATACAAGCTCTTTCCCCTCTTACTAGATGGAGAGACACCCATTTTTTAACACTAGCCACCCCTTGGTTTAGTGGGTTTTAACTGTTTGATGGTTGAAAAATGTCATTTTGTCAGCATTTTATGCCTTCTTTAATTGTACATTTCATTTGCGCTTGCCTGATTTCTAATATCCATCTCCTCAAAGGTACTTTCCAAAGGAAGGGTTTACCCTCTCATGGAAATAAAATAGCTCAATGATAAAGTGCTTCTTCCATGATTTCATAATGGAATTTGTATATACTGCTGTTGTTTAGAAGAGAATGACCAGCTTTTTTTTTGATGAATGTAGTTAAAATAACAAATTAATGAGCATGTGATATGGTTTTTGAATAATAAGAAGAAAGAAAATCTTAAAAAATTGTAAAGGCTGTCAAGAGATTTCAACAGATGGACACAGATAAAATGTTATGTCTGTGTTCAGTGTGCAATGCAGTGTGTATCACAACCATTTTTTTTCGCTTAGGTAATTGTGTTGTCTTCAAATAGTGCTGTATTTTAAAAAATATATTATCTTCTTGTCAACAGCCTGAGAATCTAGATAAAAGTAGTATACTTTTTTTTAGTTTTTAAAATTTATTGTATTGGTACATTTTATGTACACATTATGATCACAATCAATGTTGAGAATTTCTACCAGTACATGACACTATTTGATTCTCATTTTTTCCCATTCCCGTATCCCACACAACCTCACCCTCTATATACATAAACAAGTAGTATACTTTTTTTTTTTTTTTGAGACAGAGTCTCACTTTGTAGTTTGGGCTGGCTCTGAGCTCACTATGTAGCCCAGGCAAGCCTCGAACTCAGCAATCCTCCTGTCTCTGCCTCCCAAGTGCTGGGATTACAGGTGTGAGCCACCACGCCTGGCCAAAAGTAGTATACTTTTGAAATATGTTTTCAACAACTGGTATTACAGAGCTTGGGGCTAACAAATGATGCCCACTGGTTTGAGAGCTCATAAATACTTGATCTCTTGAGTACTTGAGTAACTATGTTTATACCCATACAAATCCTTATTAGTAGAAAATCATATTGTGACAAAGGTAATACTTATAAATATGTTTCATGTACTAAGGAACAAAGTTCTTCTCCATAAATAAAACATTTATATAAAGGTACATAATATTATCTTGGCAGAATGCAATTAAATTGGTAATAGTTGGCCAAAAATACCTTCCAAATCCTTTTAGGTTGTTACAATTACTTCTAAATAATTCTTCAGTTTATGGAAAAATAATAGATATCTTACTTTTTAAAAAAATTAATTTATTAATATATGTGTGTAGGATATAATGTTTACATTCCTTGTGGGAAGCTGGCACCTGTATCTATAATAATCTTAATTCCTTTTGGCCCCCTCTTCCTTCCATCCCTCCCCAGTCCACCCATACCTTGACCTTACTGCCTTTTTGGTATACACTTGGAGTACTCAATGTTTACATTCCTTGTGTGGTGTTGGTACATGTCCATAACACAGGATATCTTTTTTTTTTCATGATATTATCATTTCTCATTGCTGAGTCAAAATACTTAACACCCATGAGTTAAAGGAGCAAAGGTTTACATAGGTCATGGTCTGTAGAGGTTTCAGTTCATTTTTGCTGGCTTCAGGGAAGGCAGCATCACAGAGGAGAAACAGTTCATGGTAGGCAGAAGACATAAGCAGCAAGTAAGCTACAATGAGTGCTGAGAAGCAAGACTGCAGCCCTTTCTGACCGCTGCATCTCATCCAGGTGACCTGGCTTTAGGGCAGGCAGCGCTCACACCCTTAGTCCTGGCATTGTGCCGTGTGTCAGTTCCAGGGACACACATCCCAGCTCAGAAAAGCCCCAATCTACATTTAAGAGCAATGTGGGCAAGAGAGGAATAGCAGCTTCCTCTCTACCTACGTAGTTGTCGGCTAGAGAGAATGTAAGTACAGGTTCAAACAATGTCTGTTTTTCCTCCCCCCCCCTCACTAGCCATAGAAGGAAGACTGAATAAATATTCATAGAACTTTCAAAGCTTATTTAACACAAAAATAAATAAAATTGACGAATAAATAAATAATGTATATGTTACTGTGACAATAAAACCTTATTTTCCTTTGGTATTTGACAGTGACCAGCATCTGATTTTTTACAACCTTCTATAAAGTAAATCATGTAATTGTTATTATATAAAATGTGACTAAAATATTTGATTATTTGTTACAGCACTCACAAAATTAACTTATTAAGAAAATCATTTTTGTTGTTTATGAATACATTAATTAAATCTTCCTTAAAATCTTAAAAATGCATTTTTCTGTGAAATACAGTGTAGAAAATTGTTTGATAAACCTCTTAAGCATGTGTGTAAGTACTAGTGGCTAAACTGTGCTGGGAAACCATGGAATTTCTTCTGGAAGCCTGAAAAATGGGTGAGTTAGATTTCTTCCAAATCTTCTGCTTCAGTCTTTAATTTATTGTGACTTTATGAATTTAACTTTAAATTCTATAAGTAAAATTCTAAAACTTCTGCACTGGAGACTTAATGTTTTTCCTTTCATTTATATGACAGTCAATTTAAAAACCTAAAGCAATGAAATACAGCTTTTATTTAGACATACTGACTGCCTAAAAAAAATCAAAGCTGAGCCACCAGGGTTTTAGTGGTGTGGTGCCTATCTGGCAACCATAGTCCTGAGTTCAATTTCTAATATTGGGAAAAAAATTCAAAGTTGAGTTTCCAGCCTTTCTCATTGTATCAGACTAGAATTTTGCTAATGTTTTCTAGTATTTTCCCTTTCAATGCATTATACAGAAATATAATCCATGACTGGAAGTTGGAAGTGAATTTTCAAACTCACTTCTAAATGTCCGCATGTTCTGACTTCTAACTCAAATTAAAATTAAATATTGATGTTTTGATAATAAACTACCTTTGTAGCATTAGTTTTATTAATAACTATATTAGATACAATATGATTAAGTGTTTTAAACACATAATTTCTTTCACAAGTTTTCTTTATACTATTGTTATTGAAATAAATTCACTATAGTTTTTAAAATTGAATTATTTATTGATACAATTTACATACATCCCACAATCACATATAACATTGGAGAATTTGTACCAATACATGACACAAGCCAATTCTCATTTTCACTCATATCCTCACCCACCCACACCTCCCCACCCCATCACTAATTTTTATAATATTCAGGTAGATTTGTAAATGCTGAATTATTTAATATTTCATATGGTTATTTTCCCAATTACAATTACTTTCTAAATTTTATATTACCAGGCTAGAGATTTAGCTGAGTGGTTCAAGCACAAGATCCTCAGTTCAATCCCTGGTAACCACATACAAGGATACTGGGTGTGGTGACTCATGCAATGAGTATCACATACCACAAAGCTGGGCGTGATGGCTCATGCCTGTGATCCCATCACTCAGGAGGCAGAGACAGGAGAATTGCTGAGTTCAAGGCTTGTCTGGGCTTCACAGTGAGCTCAGAGCCAGCCTGAACCACAAAGCAAGATCCTATCACAAAGAAAGAAAGAAAGAAAGAAAGAAAGAAAGAAAGAAAGAAAGAAAGAAAGAAAGAAAGAAAGAAAGAAAGAAAGAAAGAAAGAAAGAAAGAAAGAAAGAAAGAAAGAAAGAAAGAAAGAAATATCACCCTTAAATGAAAACTTGTTGTATAGGTCACAGAAATCAATGTATTTGATTTAAACAAGTTTATCTCAATACTCCTGAGGTTAGTTTTGACTCATTTATGGTTTTCTGTAGTATTGTTAGTTTATCTCCATTTTTAAAATGAGATACATACAAGAGAAAATGTTACAAAATAGGGAAGCTCAATGAAACCACCTTATATGAAATTTCTCTCTTGCCTTGTAGCATCTGTGACCACAGGTTGATGATTCTGACCGCATATCAAATGGTCAGGAAAAAAAACAGCTATATTTTTATAGGCAGAAATGTAAATACATAAGAACAAGTGTAACCTAATCCAGAAGGACTTCCATATTGAAATAACTAATTTTGTGCATATCTGACCCATTAAGTCTGAAAAAGAGAATTATTCCAAAATAATTGTAGTGCCTCCTATAAAGAACTTTCTCATTGGATATTCTGTACTACTCTAAGCAAAATCATTCCCCATCCTTATCAAGTTTAATACGTTCTCCATCAGACTATAAATTAAATTGCATATTTTCAAGTTTAATTGAAGATGCCCTTTATCTGGATTGAAAATTAAAGTTTAATTTAGAATTTAAATGCAAATTATTTAAGGGGAAAAAAGTATGTAATTATTATCAAATTCCCTTTCAAAATTAACTCCGAGGGACCAGCAGTGTATCTTGTTAGGGTTCTTGGTGGCAAGAACTTCTGGGATCCTCAGTTCTCATCAGCTCACTTACAGGCGGAAGGTCTTTGACTTTTCTAAAAAGTCGAATGTACAAAGACAGAATAAAATAGCGATTGTCAGGCTCAGTGATGAGGGAAGAAGAAACAGGGTGTTACGGCCTAAAGAACATAAAGTAGCAAATATGTTGCATGAAAAAGCTGAAAGACCTACTGTACAGGACACAGAGGTTGTAGTTGGTAATGTTGTACTGCTTTTGAGATTTTGTCGCTAAATGAGTATATGAGAGCTGTCCTTGCCGCAAGAAGGAAAATTGGGTGACTGTAATATAATGAATCTGTGAATTTTCTACTGTAGTAACCATTTCACTGTATACCTATTTATACTGCTTGCTTATACCATCTTGTCATATACCTTATACATTAAATATACATACTAACATTTATAAAAATAAAACATAAAATGAAAACCGAGCGTGGAGGTTGGTATCCACTCTTTCTTCTCGCCTACTGTTCACGTGGCTTCCCCAGGCCAGCTGTTACTTGTTTGAACGGAGGTCTGCGGATGCCCCAGAGGAAACTCTCTAGCTCCCCTCCTCTTTCCCTTAAGGTTGCCACGTAATAACTGGTAGCAGCCGCTCTAGCTCTTTCCTGTTACTTTAAGCAATTGCTTAGCCCTGCAGGGCGATCGCCAGCCTAGTTGGAAACCTGCGTATCCTCAGCCTCTGACTCACTCCATGGATCCTAAATGCTTCCCAAACTCCTCCATTCATGCAGCCCCGCGATTCTGGAGGCTTACGCCTCCAGATTCTTAATCTATTTCTCTCTCGTCTCTTCAACGTCTTGTTTCAGGCACACTAAATTCTTACCTTTTGTGGAATATTTCTCACCATTTCACAGTTTCACTCTCTCTTCCTGTGATGTAGTTTTCTTCTGATTAGACTGGGAAAGAGCTCCACTCAGCAGTCACTTTCACGCGAATTCCACCACCCTTGTGAAGCCTTTCCCTGACGACCTCTTCTGTAATTCAGCAGCACACCTTACTGTACACACCCTGTGTTAGTACTGTGTAATTATTGCTTATGCACACCTCACTCTCCAGCTAGCCCACGGTGCCCAAGAACAAAGAGGGCTGCTTACCCCTGTGAGGACCTGCAGGGCCCTGTCTGTATGCCTGTGCCACATACACATGCCTGGTAACAGCAGGGGCCCCCAGACATGCTTGGTGAAGAATGACTGAACTCCAGCACTGGTATGAAATCTCAATGCACTGCATCCAAAAGTGTTTATGAGTTATATTTCTCTGGGAATGAAGATATCAAGAACCAAAAGGATGCCATCAGCAGTGATTTACTTACCTCACAGTGGGACAATACTACGTCTTATCATTTGCCCAATACAAAAAGGCTTACAGTAGCAAGTGAAAGAAAGAGGAAGGAGAAGAGGGGAAATTTCTTTTCTTTCCTTTTTTTAACAAGTTTGTCATTTTGTAAGTCTGAATTCATTTTTACCATATGATATTGTATATGGTCATCTGTTGAAACAGATTTTTTCTAAACAGACCTTAGTCTAAAAATGTCATACTGTGCATTTGGTATAATCTGGTGGACAGCAAGTTAGTTCCTTTGTTCAGACTTATGAGCCTTAACTTCACAACAGAATAAAGAATGCAGGCCCCAGAAAACTTATTGGTCACTCATATAGAACAGTATTGTTTCTATACTGTGAAGCTTTCTGAATGCACAGGCTCAGGCCCATGAAAAGATTACTTAATGAAAAGGTTATATTGAAATTGTACAAAATGTAATTAATATTTAATCATACTAGCTTAAAGAGCACCATACTGCTAACTGCTACTCAAAATTAAAAGCCTGTTTTTCAATCCCCAAGGAGGTGGGACGTGTACGCAACCATGTCACCCTGCACTGAGGGGCTCAATACATATTCCTTTGGCTTTGGGGAAAGTCACCAACCTTTAAAAGAATGGCTTCATCATCATTTTAAGTATCCTGCAGGTGGGGGAATTGTGTTTTAATTAAATATATATCATACCAGGAATCCTGACAAGGTTGAAGATTATGTCTACTGTTGATGGCTACAAAAACTAGTGAGGCTACACTCCTAAGTGAAATAAATAGGGCACAGATGTGTACTATCATATCATTTCTCTAGTATGAGAATCTGAAGGTGTACATGAGATTTAGAATGTATGATAGGTATTGTGAAATACGAAGCAAATGTTCAAAAGGAAAAGGGAAAAAGGCAGTAGAGAAAAGTAAAGAAAGAAGAGAAATAAAAAATGTAATCATAAAAAACAAAAAATGGAGACAAAGTTGATATATATGGGGGGTGTAAGCGGGCAGGGGAATAGTAAGAAATGAGAATCAAGATACATCATGTACAGATTAAAAATTCTTATTAATGAATGTAAAATAATGTATACTTAAAATGTACCAATAAACTCAATAAAGGAGAAAAATGAGTTCATATGTGACAAGACAGTGAGAAGAAAAAGAAATCTCCTTGAAACGAAATTTTAAAATAAAAAAAAATATGTTCACAGTGGTTTGTATCAACAGTATATGTATATGACAACGTAAAGATTCAGAGCACCCTTGTGCTCTATATTCTAAAGAAAATCAGTATTTACATTATTTTTAACACCATCATTAAAGTTGTTTGCAAAAGGAACAGGGAATTAAACAAAAACGAAATACTCTTCCTAGGGAGTGGAGAGTCTTTCATGTGGTGTTATAACCACCAAATGGCATCCGTTCACACAAAACAGGGAGGAAGGGTTCCCACAAACACAGGGGTATCAGAGGAAGCTGAGCAGTACACAGTCCAGTTTTAAAAACAAAGGTTATGTCGCCTGTCATCCCAGCACTCAGGCGGCACAGGTAGGAAGATTGCTGAGTTCAAGGTTTGCCTGGGCTACATAGTGAGCTCAGAGCCAGCCTGAACGACAAAGCAAGATCCTGTCTCAGAAAGAAAAAATAAATAAATAAAGGTTATGCACTCTATATTGCAAGTCCCAACTAGACAGTGTCAGAAGGGCCCCGGTTTTTTTTTTTTTTTTTTTTTTGTCTGCTCTGTGATCATGCCCCTTGGATGTGTTATGGGTCTTGTGGCATTTATCTTCTTTTTCCCGAAGGCTTTAAAACCTGAAAAGTTGACATTTCATCCACACTCTTCATGGCACCTGCATTGTCAAACTCTGCACAATAACTGGGTGCAGAGAACAGAGTGAACAGCTGTGTCTTCACAAAAACTGCACATGGGTCTTCAACCACCTGATGGCTTCACATGTAAGACCCAAATCATGCTTATGGAGATGTTTTCCAACCACTTCTGCATCAAATGTGAAAGACATTTCTGCGTCATTTTCACCCCAGCCCAGGACATTTTTGTCGGGGTCAGGCCACACAAGATCACAAAGAAGACACTGATGTGGTGCATCAGTTGGTTCTATAATTTACCGAATCTGCTCCATAAATTGAAGATCTGGTAGTGAACCTTCATGGCAGCAAAATGTTTTCTCATCCATGATGGGTGCCATTGGAAACAGCTAAAACAATCTGTGAGCGTCTTCCACAGTCTGATGTTGTATCTTCTTTTACATTCATCATAAATTCTATTGATGCTCCTCTATTCATGGTTCCCTCTGAGAAGGAAAAATTCTCTGGGTATTTGACTTTGTGGGCCAGTAACAGGCAGGTAGTCTCCAAGGACTGCTTCCCCCTGTCCACAGAGTTCTCAAGAAATAGTTGGGAAACCACCCTATTCAAAAAGCCAAAACAAGTCATAGCATTGTCTGTGGATATCACCACACATTTTGAGTCGATTCAAAATAGAACTACATGTCTGCTCAGAAGATTGAGACAGAAATACAAGAATGTGACTCCCTTCTATCTGGTTTCCAATAAAATCCGATACATGGAGACAGTTGTTTCCTTTCAGGGAGGACCAGGAAGCCCAAACTAGGTGGTTTAAGCAGTGTGGAACCGAGCCACATTAACTTGCATCTGGCCTCCCACTGAAGAGACTGCGTGCGTGTGCACGTGTGTTGGTGTGTCAGTCTGAGGTGACATTTCAATATTGTTCAGCATTCTCTCTCTGTACAGTAGCAGATATGGCAGACACTTGAAATTTATAAATGTGTAGAAGTTTGAATCTATCCCCTCATGACTCTAATTGTTAAAACACCCAGCATAGCGCTATGGGCTGCCACTGTTGGGCAGGGAAAATACACAACAGTGTCATGTAGCCACCTGGGTAAATTTCTGAAATGTGGTTAATACAATCAGCATCTTTCTCGAAAGGTACTGAGACTGTATTAGCCAATGCATTGTAATGGCTGTAATAAATGTTTTAAGAGGATGCACATCAAATAAAATCACAGCTGGCAACTTCTACTAATACATTTTATTATTTGCTTTTAAGGATATTTTCAGATTATAGTTATTCAATAAGAAATTTATTTACTTTTTTCTTAATTTTAGAATTAACCATGACTATGCATTCTGAGGCATAGAAATACCTCTCAAACATCCGTGATGACCCTATCATCAAGGTAAGGTTGTTCCTGTGTTGTCCCTAAATACTTGATTCGGTGTAATTTCCAATGACACAAGGGAATATAGGCTACCACCACCTGCATAGACAACACTCCATTGCAATAGAACTAACCAGCTGTGAGGAGATTTATCTCACTATTCAGTATGTGATTTGTTCCAAATAACATTGTCTGTTGCTTGTTCATTTCAGGGCATGACTTAATAGAGGCTCTGAAACTAAATCACATTTTCTAGCTCCTGTAAAAACTCAGCGCTTTAACCTTTCCAGCAGGAATTCTGCTGCAAGAAGAAACATAAATTAAGCTTCACTCAGCTTATTCTAAGCTTTTATGGGCAGAATTTTGATGAAATAATCTTTTTTTGGGGGAAAAAACCTGTACACTCTAGTCACATAATCCAGTTTCTCTCTCTGTCTCTGGCAGAGAAGGAGGATATTTTAGGTAGGAGACAAACATATAGGAAAATAAGGAGTCTTCTGGGTGAAATTAAGGGCAGATGAGAACTGCAAGCACTTTGCTGAAATGTATATACTGGGTGTATCAGCGCTCCATCGTCCAGCTTCCTCTGCTTTGTTACCCTTTGGACTCTCCCACCTGCAAGGTCAGCTGCTCTAAGGAGCAATTCATAAAACTGCAGCTCATATTGTGGTTGCAGTTCCAGGACTGACATGAAATTAAATCAGTCTTGAGTGCCGTAGGATACAAAGTCTACCTTCCTAGTTTACTGAGGGCTTCAAGACTCCTAATAAATCTTGGGAAGGGAGCATTCCACCATTCACTGCCAACTTCTCCCCTCTCAAAAGGACCATGAAATGGAAACAACGAAGTTTTCTTTGAGGCCATATTTAATGCCATGGAGAATACATGGGAGCCACGTTTTAAGCTCTCTTTTCTAACCTGGGGTGAACACTTCATGAGGCAACATTAAATGAGCCCTTACCTTTCTCCGCCACATTCCAAATGGCTGGAGCCACATAGTATGAAAACACCCATGGAAAGCTGATGTATCCCCTAAGAATTTTTATAGTTTTTTTTTTAAGAGCAAAAGGTAAAGGTTTGTTTTTCTTTTCTTTTCTTCTTTTTTTTTTAGAAAAAAACTATGAACTTATAAACATGTCTCTGCTGTGAATAGGTATCCCTTCAATTTCCAGGGATGCAGGAAGATTATTTGTGAAGACATAGCTTGCAGTGAATGGGAAGGAATCTGAATCACGCAGATGAGTCCCATTTGAAGGCAACACTGACACACCCAGTAATAACTCATTTTCTCCAGTGTTTTAAAATTTAATCTTAGGTCGTCAGCCAGATCCTCCTAAAATCTTACAGCACAAAGTCAGTCATTGAGTCTTCAGTTGATGCCCTATGTCCTGTGGTGTTTTACAACTATGATCTTCTGTGATGGTTGTTTTATGTGTCAACTTGGCTAAGCCATGGAATCATGGTCCCCAGTTTTTGGTTAAATATTAGTCTAATTGTTGTTGTGAAGATATACTCTACATGTGAAGTAACATTGAAATCAGTAAGTTCTAGCATGTAGAACATGGCACTGAAAACCTTTAAGATATGCAAAACCCTGTGTTCAGCCTAGCACCAGAAATAAACACAAGCATGGAAATCAAGAGTTTGAGTCATGTAGGTCATACTTCATAACACGAGTGAGCCTCCTCCAATCAGTTAGAGCCCTTAATGAGGTGCCCTGAGGAAGGGGGAATTCTATCTCCATACTAAGCTATAATGCCATGTTTAGAGTCATTCTATATAATTTTGGGGAAAGTCATTTCATAATTTAATTATGGTTAGGACTGATTAAAACCTATGTCTTCTTGCCTGAGAGCCAGTTACAGCATGCAGAAACAGAACTCCATCTTGCCTCTGGTCACAAGGTGAGGCCTCAAAGGTTCCATCATACTGTGACATTCAAGAGTAAGATTACATCAGCTGAAGACATCTTGGTTCTTTGAGAACCGAGGACAATTCTTTATTAGTCTGTCACCTCCCACTTACTATTATATGTATACTTTGCCCATCTCACCATCTTCATCAAGACCCTCAACCTAAGATTTTCATCAAAATAGGATCATTGCCACCCTCTAAGTCACCCAATACTTCCTCCAATTATTGGGTATACCCGATAAATAGTGGCTGTCAGAGTATCTGTGCCTAATCTGAGACACTGACCTCCTATCCCCCATTATTATGAAATTATATCCATCTCCATTGTCTTTCTTTCTTTCTTTCTTTCTTTCTTTCTTTCTTTCTTTCTTTCTTTCTTTCTTTCTTTCTTTCTTTCTTTCTTTCTTTCTTTCTTTCTTTCTTTCTTTCTTTCTTTCTTTCTTTCTTTCTTTCTTTCTTTCTTTTTGAGATAGGATCTTGCTTTGTAGTTCAGGCTGGCCCTGAGCACACTCTGTAGCCCAGGCAAGCCTTGAATTCAGCAATCCTCCTGCCTCTGCCTGGGATTACAGGCTTGAGCAACCAAGCCTGGCATTTGTGGTATGTGGTACTGATTGCTGGTGGGCATGAGCCACCATACCCGGTATTGTTGTATGTGGTTAC
>PVIC010030217.1:0-22038 GCA_004025085.1 Thryonomys swinderianus
GAACTCAGGACCTTGTGCTTGCAAGGCAGGCGCCAGAACCACTGAGCTAACATAGTTTTTATAAGGAATATGTTTTGAGCTTTCTACTTTTATATATTTCAATTAGCCATTTGCATGCCAGAAGGAAAGAAGTTGCTTTTTCTAATTATATAACAACTTTGTCTGAAAACAGGTTTATTATGCCTATTTTTCTTTAAGATAAACACCTAATAAATCCAAGTCAACATATTTAGACACATTCTAATACATGTGTATCATTCTGCTAAACTGTTTTCTAAAATATTATATTATTTTTCACTTTTAGGCATAGTGTATGAGAACACAAATTTTATAGTAAAATTGCTACCTTTTGTTTTTAGCTTTGTAATTTAGTAGGTAGAACATGATTTCTTTGTTTCAATTTTCTTTCTTTGGCCATGGACAAGATGAACTCTTTTTTCACAGGACAGAGCTTCCTTCCTTCTTCGTCCTTCCTCTAACTTTCCTTTATTCCTTCCTCTCTCCTTCTCCCCCCCCTTTGCTTCTTTCCTTCTATCATTTGCAACTTGCAATTCTTGTAGGAACCCCAGATTCTACATTCTTTACAAAGAAATCAGCAGTAGTATTACCTAGTAGGATTATTTTCATAATTAATTTATCGGAACAATGTTGGCTAGTGGTCAGAGGTTTGAGTTTGGTTGATATCACACTTTCTGGCCCTGGACACTGCCTCTCTCTTTTGAAAGCTGATAGAATATTGCAAGGATACTATCAAGAGCATGTGGGATTAGGGATCATTATATCTACCTTTGAAAAATATTAAAAGTCATATTAATTGTTTTTATCTTTAATTTTCAAATTATACAAATATTGGACCCTATTAAAACACAAATGGTAAGAAAAGTTCCTTTTGACTGGTACCCCAATTTCAATCACTTTATAGGTAACTGCCCTGCTCTGTTTGGCAGGTAGAGAGTAGGATCTTTTGTAGGTCCATAGGTACAGGCATGGTACTTCTGCATATCTGCACAAAACCTGCAGTTTCTCATCCAGTTAAGTAAGATCATATGGTATGTATATACATTTTGGTTTAACATGTTTTTCACTCATCATATGTAGAGACTGTAAAATCTCAGACTGAAATCTACTTTATCCTTCTGCATTGTTGCATAGTGAAGATACGGTGTAGTTTTGCTAAATAGTGCCTCTCTTTGTCAGGGTAAAATGAGTGTCCTTTTTCTGAGACTCACTAATAGTCATACAAACCTTTTTAATTTTCATCAGTCAGGTAGGTTAAGTGTATTATGAGTGTTTCACTTTGTATTTTTTCCTGGTTATTAGGGAAAATTTGCAACTTTTAGGGAGTTTATAGACCATTTTCTTTTCTCATATCAGTTGCTAGTTCTTAATACTTTCCTCCTTTTTAAACAAACCTTTCAAAAAACTTTCATCATGGGAATCTTTATACTATTGATTGGTTGTAAAATTTTCATCTCACAGCTTCTTTTACCCATTAACTTGTTTGCAGTCTTTTATTGCACCAAAATTTCCTGTTCTAGTGTGATCAATCATGTCAACTATTTTATTTAGGGTTATTAAAGTTTTTTATTTGAAAGTCTTTACTACTTTTAAAATAATTTAATTTATAGCATATAGTTGTATTTTGAAAGTTTGCATAACATTTAAAATATTTAAAATTTAGTTTTGTAAAAGTGTGCCCCGTTGTAATGGACAGCCAGTTGTTTCGATACCACTTATTAAGTTCTTTGTCAACCGATTCGCAATGCCATCTTACTGTATACTCAGTTCCTACATGCACAGGTGTGATTATGCATTTCATATGATATTCCTTTGACCTCTTTGTTTATTCTTCTGACAACATAGTGTTTGTAGCTATTACTTTCTATAGTTGTTTTCTTCTGCTTCTTTTCAAATTTGTTTCATCTATTCTTGTTCATTTAGTCTTCCCTCTGAATTTTAGGTCCAATTTTATCAAGGACTTTGGGTTGGCAATGTCTGGCATTCATTCATTCACTTGAGGGAGAATTAACAGATCGTTGTTTGTAAATCATTGTTCCACCCTTAACAGTAGCGTGTCATTCACAGAGCGGCCACAAGGTGGGTGTAGGAGCAAAGCTCAAAACTGAGGCCTGTTTGTGCTTTGGAGAGAATTGGTAAAGAAGTGTGCAGGGAAAGTAGTGTGAGTTTATTGGCAGACTGAGGTTCCAGTTAACTCCAGATAGTATCTCACTCTTACTGTGCACAAGTTAAAATTTTTTATTTGCATGATTTCCCTTGAAGCAGGTGAAGAAGGGTCACTTTCCTCATTTTGTAGATGGTGAAGTGAAGCCCACACAGGATGACTTCTAGACGTGCAGCCATCCGTGGAATACTCAAAGCACACATGTGTCCTCCCACGCCGAAACTTCCAGACTCCACACTCTCTGAAAGGAGCATAAAGCAGCTGTAGGAAAATAATGTGCAGGACCATCAGGCTGACGATCAAAATCTGCACCTCTCATGTCCATCTTCACTTCATTTCTGGAGGTCATCTGCACTCTTCCTTTCCAGTTCTTCCCTTTCACCAGGGCAATCCATGCTTTAGTTAGAGGTAGGAAAATGGGAACAAACAGCTTTCCCGTTCAAGGAGATAAGGTGAGTCAAGTGGGATCCTGGTGGGCACTCAGAAGCAGGCTGCACCTTCCAAGACTGTTCCTATGGACTGATGGACGAGTTGCCCATAACACTTCCCTTGGCCTCTTCTGCATCACCGCAAGGCGAGGAGCTCTACGGATGAGGGCATTATTGTCTGTTGGCCCCAGAGGACAGGTAGATGTGCAGGAATGGTGAGAACAAGTCCAGGCAGCTCCACGCATTGCTTGACTCCATAAAGCAGCACCTCCATGAAGCAACACCCTCCCAGGGCAGGCTTGCTTTCCACAGTGATTCTTGCTGAGTCACCGTGGAAATGTGTCAGTATTGACACTGGCTGTCAACTTCCTGTAGCCTCATGAAGATGAATTAGAAGCCTTAGTGTTGCCTTATAAGGTCATTTGAGGTAATTCTTGGAGTAAAAAGTGCCGTGACTCAGAGAGGTCTGCAGAGGGGAGAGGGAAGGACAATAACACAAGGCCAAATGTTTACACGTGTGCAT
Source organism: Thryonomys swinderianus (assembly GCA_004025085.1). NCBI lineage: Eukaryota > Metazoa > Chordata > Mammalia > Rodentia > Thryonomyidae > Thryonomys > Thryonomys swinderianus. The sequence goes on from PVIC010030217.1 coordinate 3,134, forward strand.
GCACACACACACACACACACACACACACACACACACGACAGACTTTTTTCCCACCCTCCTATAAAAATCCTTTTGTCTTTTGTAAACTTTTTTTCTCTTACATTCAGAGAACTTGAATTCCTTGGGTCCAGGATGGTAGTTGTAGGGATACTGAGGAGATGTTTATTCCCACCCTCAGGAAACAGCTGTATGTAAGCTGTGCATCTAAAGAGAAAATACCAGATCTGCAGCCACAGGCCTGATGCCTGTCATGTTACAGTGCAGAGGTCATGCCCCTGCCAATTCTTTGCACCATTCCAGAGCAACTGCCCCAGTGACTCCAACAGAGATCCAGATATATGACCCAGAGGGCCTCAGAATACAACCCCCAGTACCTCAGAAACTTTAGAGTTCCTGAGAGCCTGCTTGGGTAGGAAGATGCTTGGCGACTCCCCGCAGCATCCACTGGTGCTATCTGAAGGGCACCTCCTCCCACACCCACACCCTTGGGAGAAAGACCTGGGGTGTCCAGCTTTGGATGGCTGTACTCTGCTAGCACTGGGGATCACTAAACTCTGTGTTCCCTGTGCACTTGAGACCTTCATCTCAAAGACTCTGCTAGCTTCTGCCTGGCCGATGCAGTGACAGCCTACACCTCCTTGCCCAGATCAGTTCATTTAAAGGTTCTTCTAGAGTTACCTGTCTCCCTCACACCTGCATGTCTCTCCTTCTGAAATCTTAATTAAGCGAGGTAGAAGGGGAAAGCCCTGTGAGGAGAGACCCTCCATTCTACCTCAACCCCAAGCTACTGATGCAATCCTGCCGGTCCCTCGAAGAGGACAATGAATTTCAGTAGAACATTAAGTACATATTTTGTTCTGGAAAAAGAGAATTAAAGATACTGGGTAACTTATGAAGGTCACATAGCTGTTGTTGCCATACCTCCTTCCAAACCAGTGGTGACAGTTCATTGAATGTTCCCTATAATCCAACCCCCTGCTAACCTCTTACTATATGTCATCTAATTCTCATTATTATCATTATTACTAATTTAAGAGAAAACCAATACTCAGATAAATTCTGTAACTTGCTCAAAATAAGATTTCATGGTTGACTCTATTACTCACTTTAGTATTTGTACTATAAGTCAGCGTTGTGAAATTTTAATACTGTATTATAAAACTCAGAATTTGAGTCTGAGAGCTGATCTATATCTTGCACATGGGAATTTAGATCTCAGTCCAATAGGACATAAGGGATAGAAAGCAACAGCAAGTATCTGTTCTTGCTGGGCCCCCACACCACCTCTTCTTCCTCTTCTGTTATCCTGTACATATATGTGCATGACACCTACACACACACACACACAGTAGAGTTTCATTGTCAGTTGCCATAGGAAAATATTTTCAAGGCATTGGACCCACTCTTCTCTCCTTAATGAGGGCACTGGGATCAAGAGATCTATCCCAACCTGCTCACTGAAATGAAGAGAAGCTGAACAACAGTCGGGTTCTGTTGGGCTCCTATTTTTTTTTTTTTTCTTGAGACAGGGTCTCACTTTGTAGTTCAGGCTGGCCCTGAGCTCTATGTAGCCCAGGCAAACCTCGAATTCAGCAATCCTCCCACCTCTGCCTCCCAAGTGCTGGGATTACAGGCGTGAGCCACCATGCCCAATATTGTGGAGTGTGGTACTGATTGCTGGTGGGTGTGTCACCACGCCCAAAATCATATCATTGTATGTGGTTACCATATTGAACCAGGGACCTTGCATTTGCTAGGCAGGTGGTGGAACCACTGAGCTAAATCTCAGGCCTCAGGCTCCTATTTTAACAATCATTGCTTTTCATGCCTTGTTTTTTTTTTTTTTTTTTTTGAGACAGGATCTCTCTTCGTAGTTTAGGCTAGCCTTGCGCTCAATATGTAGCCCAGGCAAGCCTCAAACTAGCAATCCTCCTGCCTCTGCTTCCTGAGTTCTGGGATTCCAGGCGTGAGCCACCACGCCCAGTATTGTTGCATGTGGTTACTCGGGATCGAACCAGGGACCTGGAGTTTGCTAGGCAGGTGCTGGAACCGCTGAGCTAAATCTCCAGCCCTTCATGCTTGGTTTTAAGGGCAAAGCCTAGAATATTTATCAATTAGGGTTTTTATTATTCAGAGTAACAACACAATATTTTTCCAGTAAATGAACATTTCTTTTTAGTAGTCTCCTTTTGTGGGAACCCTGCATTCAGACAAAATTGAATATCTGTATATTTTGTCAGCAAATGTGCACTAGTTCTAATTTGTGTAAACTTTATGTGTACACACAAACTAATATGTTTTCAAGGAGGAAAGAGCTTTATTTTCTTGTACTATTTGGGTGTAAATTGACACACTGAAACCCATTACCCCTAAATTCTTATTTGTATAACCTAAAAATTAGGAATTTTTCTGCATAAACATAACTAACACAAGAATAAATTCTGATAAATTGATGTTATATAATCCTTAAACCCTCAATCAAATATTTCCAATTAATATGCTTCATAGAAAAAAGATCCAGTACAGAATCACGGTTTTTTTTTTTTTGCTTTTTTGAGACAGGGTCTCGCTTTGTAGTTCAGGCTGGCCCTGAGCTCACTATGGTGCCCAGGCAAGCCGCCGCAAACTCAGCAATCCTCCTGTCCCTGCCTCCCGAGTGCTGGGATTACAGGCGTGAGCCACCACGTCCGGCATTGTGGTATGCAGTGTTGATTGTTGGTGGGCGTGTCTCCACCCCCAGCATTATATGTGGTTACCGGGGATCGAACTCAGGACCTTGCGCTTGCGAGGCAGGCGCCGGAACCACTGAGCTAACCCTCCGGCCCCAGAATCATGGTTTTGATTTAGTTGTTGCGGTTCTTTGGTCTTCCAGTTTGGGAGGCCTCCTCAGTCTTTCATTTTAACGACCTCATCACATTTGAACAGTGCACCTGTCAGGTGGTAGAACAGTCTTCATTCGTGGTTTAATTGTTCTTTCCCCCTGGCTGGCCTTGGGTTGCCGTTCGGGTCGGGTTCCTCAGGCAGAGGCATCGCGGAAACGATGCTGCATCCTCGCACTGCCCCTCTAGAGATGCGAGGTTTAGTTTTGTTCTATTACTTATGACACTCGTTTCTCCTGAATATTACACTTCCTGGCAAATTATTGCTTCCTATTTTGTTTAATGGGTTGTAATTGATCACTGTCATTATTTTGATGCTCACGTTGTCCCCAGTTTGACCAGAAGTCCTTCGTGAGGCTTCTGGAGCTTTCTGTCAGGGTCTGGCACTCCGGCCACACCCTAGTGTTCGGCTCAAGATCTTCTGGGCTCATCTGCTTTCCCTGCTCTCCTCCTGGAACCAGCCATTTCCCTCCAGAAGCCCTGGCTTCTCTTACTAGAGAGTGGTGTTTGAAGTCAAGATGTGGGTTCTGGATGTGCTCGTCGCTGTTTGAGTGTCTCTGTCCTCAGGTCTCGGCGGACGGAGCTGGGGAATGTATGTATACAGATACACACGAATGCACATCCTTATTCTTTTTTTTTTGGAACATGGTCTTGCTATGTAGTCAGGATGGCCTTGAACTTACTGTGTAGCACCAGCAGTGATCCTCCTGCCTCAGCTTCCCAAGTGCTGGGATTACAAGCCTAAACCACCATACCCACCTTATCTTTTCATTTATATTTACAAATATACAGAGACAAAAGTGGACGCAAATGTGCCCCCTATATTTTAACAGATTGATAGGCATCAGTATATTTTGTATCTTACCTCTATATGGTGAAAGCCATAGTCCATGTATCTTCAATTTAAATTTAATACCGGCATGCATTATAGTTTCTCATTTTCCATATTTGTACCTCACTTGACAGTGAGGAGTCTGGCTGCCATCCTTAGTATACTCAGCTATTTGATGAATCATTCTGTGTGCAGCCAAACGCCACCGGCACCACTGTCCCTCTCCATGCAGACACCCCCTAACTGCACGCAAACTCTGGCTACCAGTGTGGTCATTGTCTCCTCCACCCTGTATGATGCCTTATGCGACCAGACATTCTGCTCAAAGTGACCATGGCTTCCCCTGTCACTCTATCCTCCTGGCAGAACCACAGACTTTGCTTTGCCCCATCCAGTGGATTTAGGGAAAGTGTCATCAAATTGTGGGGGGGGGGGGTAGGAGAGAAAGAGACTACACATAACACCCCCCTTTTTCCAAGACAAAGAAGAGATTTTTTCCACCATAGAACTGTATTGTTCAATGTTGTTAGTAGTGATTATTTCAACCAGTTGAAGAACGTAAATCTAGGAACAAATTCCTGAAAATTTTCCATCAGCAGGTGTTGCCAAGTAGAAAAACTTGGTTCAAAGACAGCTCCAATAATCTGCAACAACCTGAGCCAGAAATGACAGAGACCACTCTGAGAATCTTTACGTGCTTTGTCCCTCATCCTCTGAACTCACGGAGAGGGTGCTGGGCAGTGTAGGGCGAGAATCGGCTCTGCGCTGTCATCTTGGCTGCATTTTGGGCATGTCGCTTGGCCCATGAAGGTCAGTCCAATCGGATGGTCCCTCTTCGGGCAGCTGCAGAGCTCCACGGCACCCTGCATGTTTGTTTCCCAGGCCGTCACGCTCTCCTTGAGTGCAGACAGGCCTTGCTTTTCATCTCCATTGTTCTAGGTCACGTCCAGCAAGTGGAGGCAGCCAGTGGGCCTTTGCAGGTCCGTGTGCGTGAGCAAATGACCCAGAGGATCTAGACTCCCTCTTTGGGAGCATCGCTGTTAGCACAGCTCGCTCCCAGATTGCTTTGCAAGAAGCCTGCCTGTGAGAACGGCTGGTGCACTGGAAGGGCTTACATCCACCCGGCCTCATAAAAATCCCCGATTCCCTGATAAGGAGAGGAAGTGTCTGCCTCAGGAATTTGGTCTGCGATAACCCGTTCCACCACGCCTGGTGGACTGTGGTGTGTGTTTGCAGTGAGTGGCCACTTGCGGCATGAGGTCGCGGCTGCCGCAGGCTCTAAAGGAATGTGTGTCCAATATTTGGTGCTGAAAGGCTAGAAAGAGAAGCAGAACCCAGGACGTGTCAGGGCGGCTGGTTCACCGTGATGGAAAGGGTGTGATCCTGGGCGACGAGCGGGGGATGGGGCGTGCAGAAGAATGCAGAGAGGATTAGGAGGTCCTGCCTCACTGAGCCTCATTTTGAAATAGAAAGTTCACTTCTTTATTTTAACTTTGCCTATTTCCCATTACTCTTTCAAGCTGACCTCTCACGAAACTGAGTTGTAAATGAGCTAAAGCTGACAGTGAGTTTTGTACTCATTATGGGCTTTATACAAAGCGCTGTTCCTTTGGACATGCAGAAACACAGTGTTCTCCTCAAGCATGTAAAACACCAGGCAAAGAACCCGCAGTTCTCCGGCTTAAATGGCATGGTAGAGGGAGGGGGGTATCTGCAGAAGGAAAGAGCCAGACGCTTGACTCTTATTCTTGGAGAGGAAAGAGAAAGCTCACACTGATCAAAACCCCCGGTAAGCATGTCGTCCATTTGTTTGGATAATTTATTGGTGGAAGGAGCCCTAGACGAAGTGGCTGAAGATCTGAGTGTCCCAGCTTTGCCACCTGCCGGCTCTGTCTGGGGAAAGGAAGACGCACCTGAGTGTCTCCATCGGCGCAGTGACTGCTCCACGGTAGGACAGCGCCTGAGAAAAAGGGGGATACTTTGTGAGAGACAAAGGCTGTGAGGACACAAAAGGTTATTGTTGGTGACTTCTCTTCTTAAAGCCTAGGATCAAATGTGGTCTCTATTTTTGATTGATTTTATTGGTACATTTTATACCTACATTATGGTTACATTTAATATTGAGAGTTTGGACCTGTACATGACACATCTTGCCTCTCATTTTTTCCCATTGCCCTGCCCTCCCTCTCACCCCTACTCCATACGTATAAGCTCTATTTCCATTTTTTCCATCAAATATTTTTAGTCTCTTTGTTTAGTGATAATTGCGTTAACATATAGCTTTCTCCTAATCCCTCACTACAATTAGTGGAAAATTTGTAGAAAAATAAGCATTTTGCTTCAGCCCAACTTTCCATGAAACTTGCAGTACAAGTTGTATAGAGGTGGGTTTTTACACCAGACATTTGCAAAGAAGGGGTCAAAGAGAGATGATTCGCTATGGGATGTCGAAGTGGAGGGGAAATGCTCTGAACTCACAGAAGGTTGAGTTTAAATATTAGTTCTGCTGGACACTGTGCACTTGTAGAGACACGCTGTACAGTGCAGTTAGCACGACAAGCTCTGACCTTTCACTTGTTCCATGGACAAGGGTTTTATTTTTATTTTTATTTTATTTTTTTGAGACAGGGCCTCTCTTGCTTTGTAGTTCAGACTGGCCTTGAGCTCACTATGTAGCCCAGGCAAGCCTTGAACTCATAGCAATCCTCTTGCCTCTTCCTCCCAAGTGCTGGGATTACAGGCGTGAGCCACCAAGCCTGGCTGTTGGACAAGGGTTTTAGTTTCATTCATTCTGTTTATCAGGGATTTTCCCAGCTAATTTCTCTCTTTTTAGGTACAGAGAAGTATTTCTTTTTCAAAAAATCTTTATTGGTACATTTTCTTTTCTTTTTTTGAGACAGGGTCTCGCTTTGTAGTTCAGGCTGGTCCTGAGCTCACTATGTAGTGCAGGCAAGCCTTGAACTCAGCAATCCTCCTGCCTCTGCCTCCTGAGTGCTGGGATTACATATCTGAGCCACCAAGCCCTGCAGGTATATTTTATATATACATCATGATCACACTCAATATGCAGAATTTGTACCAGTATATGACACAATTTAATTCTCATTTTTTTCTGTTACCAGAGAAGCATTTCAAAGATAAAAAATAAAGAATTGAAATAATTGTAAGATTGGCTAAGCAAACCAGTGAATATGCATTATGATATGCAACCTTTTGATAAAAACTATATAATTGTAGATAGGCATAAAAAGATATTCAGGTTAGATGTGTAAGTTTAAAAAAATAGTTTACTGCACAACTCCAAGGAGAATGTAAGAAGACTGGACTGAAAGGCTTCCTGACATCATGGGAAGACTGCATCTTTTAAAAGTGCATCTTTTCCTTTTTTGTTCTTCAGAACTTGTGATATAATTTGTATACTATACAACTCCCTCAATTAAAATATATAATATAATGGCTTTTAGTATATGCATAGAATTATGCAATCATCACTAAAGTCAATTTTAGAACTTTCCTATCACCACAAAAAGAAACTTCTTGCCCATTTCAACATTTCCTCTCACTCACCCTCCTCTGGAAATCCCTAATCTACTTTCTGCCTGGAAAGGTTTATAAACACCCTCCTAATGTGTGTTTTACATTCAAATTTATATTCATCAAGTTTCTTAGTGAGTTCACCTGAGAATCCATCCAGTGATCACACACCAAGGTAAGCACCCCCTAACTGTCTTCTGAACCCCAGCAGGGGGCCAAAGTTACAGGGATGGTTTTTACACCTGGCAGGGATGCTGTTTAGTATGCAGGTTAGATTTGGGGACTGCAGCTGCTCATGGTGCTCTCTTCTCAGCCCAAAGAGATAACTTTGAATTTTTTGATATTTTAAGATTTTTTTGAGATGAGATCTCTATAAGTAGGTCAAGCTGGTCCTGAATTACTTGGCTAAAGTGATTCTCTTACCTCAGCATCGTGAGTAGTTGGGACTGCACGTGCATGTCAAAGGGCCTATCTCTTTTCAGTTTTTGTAGAAAGGCAAGTTATTTTTGAAACCCTCATCCTTAGTAACTGTCTCCACATTCTCCATGTCTTGTTTTTCATCGAGAATTATTGATGTAAAGTATAATTATTCCTATTTGATAGATCTACCCTAAGGTCAGTGTGGTCAGCATAGATCATGAATATTTAGTGTTCTGTTTTGTGAAATGATTATGTCAACTTGATCTTGTTAGAAATTGAATTTTATCTCAGTGTGGAATAATTTGAAAAACAATGCTTACTTCCTGAAGCTAAATTATTTTGTACATAAATTCATCATTCTAATATTTATTAACCATCTCCTACAAAGAGGGATACCCAATTTAAGTGCTCCATTAAAGAAATATAATCCTGGCTTAAATTTAAAATCTATAGGCCTGGTCCTCCTGCCTTGGGGCACTACATTCCTTCCCTTACTTACATCAATAAGGAAATGAGTCTTCTAAACTGTATGCAACCAATATAAACCCACTGAGCAAACAAAGCATTTATCAAGTTGATCTGCCTGAAGGTACCAAAACATTACTATTTTTGACATGTAAAAATAGCAAGTTCAAGATTCTGTCTACTAGAAAAGAAAAATAATTTCTATTGAATGATGATAGTGAATGCTTAAAATTTACCAGAGTCAGGCATAAAATGTTTTATAGGCATTCATGATTTAGTCCCATATCAATCTTGTCAAGAAGGTAATAATCTGATGCCCATTCTACCTAAGAAAACAGTCTCACAAAAGTTCAAAATCATGTGATGTACAAAACAGCCCATGTGACACAAAAGTATTATGCCCCTAGATATTGTTTTAGATGAAATACTGAAAGAATTGACCAAAAACTAAAAGCTGCAGAGCTTTTATCTAAGTCTATATCACAGAGCATATGCTTAAAGGGAGAACAGAGAAGGGAAATGTTAATGGTAATTTTTGAAAAGAAAAGCACACAATAGTTTCCAGTGCTTCTTCTTTCATTCCTATGGTACAGAACAACCCCCATCACGTTCTAACATCCCCCACTAGGACTTATCTCTACATTTTTGCCCCTAGAAGTTCTGCAAAGATGGTGGGTGTCTCTATGAAATTCCTCTTTAGTCAGTCATCTGTAGTCCTTACCAAAAACTTCACCTGTTGGATAAGGTTCTCAGCTCCACATTAATCTCCCCTCTTTCTTCCACTGGCCAAACACTCCTATATCCAACCATGAAGTACTTAAGAGATAAGGTACACACTCAGGGAAATGGAATATTTCAGTAGAAGAGATATATGACGTATGATTATGCTCTGCCCTGACTAATTCATTGTAGCCAGAATTCAATTGCATCTATGACTCCATCTTTGGACCAAGCAGATCTGTCCTGTAGGATACCATTGGTTGACCTCATTGGTAAACCAATCACAGTCAACCCAGCTGATAAAATGTCAAGGTGTGAATCATTTGACTTCATCTTGTGATGAAGACTTCTCCCCAGAGTTCCGTCATTGAAATCCACCACCCTGTAAACTTTGCTTGCAAAATGTGTGCTGGCAACTACTCCAGCTATCTCAGAATCCTGATATCTGTTGTTGCTTTTTGGACAATGCAATGATACAAGTTGTTCCCATAAGTCATGAATACCAAAGGGCAGTGCTAAGTTCTTCCAAAGCATTCTGGAAGAGCATCATAGGGACACCTATGAACACTATCAGGCACCGCCTGCCGCATGAGCGAACCATTCAGTGAGAGGAGAGATACAGTGGAGTGTGACAGGGATGAGCATGTGGAGGGTGACTAAAATTAGTTTCCAATCTGACATCCTCATTTCTGCCTTCTCTGGAATCACCCACTTTTTTTCCCCATACATGGTCCATTCTGAAACGATCCCCATTCAGAGGTCTAAATGTCAGCTGCTTTGAAATTCTGAGGGTGAATGAATGTGTAACTTTCTAAACAGATACTCAGTGGAATCTTAGCACCACTGCCAGCAAACAGCCTGAGAAACAACTATGGCCATATACTGAAGCTGAGCTTGGTTCCTACTCTTATAAAGCGAGGTCTCCAACATACAGGAATATCTTGCAAATTGATCCCTCATTTCAGAGACCTCATCCCATCCTGACCTGGAGGTGTAAGTAAGCACCTCTATTTTCTGAGGAGGACATAGATCAGGGTTAAAGCAAAAGAAAAACCTGCTCCCAGAGTCATACAGCACAAAGCTGTCCAGGGGCCAGCTGTTGCATAGTTCCAAGTCTAAAGCAAGGATTTTCTCCATAGTTCTACCAGAAAGAAAAGGCTTCCGGAAGTCTCCTGATGTAACTGCTGTCTCTTAATTTCTTTTATCGCTTCTCGGCCTTTTGGCTAAGATCAAGTCTATTAATTTCTTTAGGCCAGTGCAGTACATCTTGGGGGTAATAACAGACTCAACAACCTCAGATGCGATGTACTGAGACCCATTTGTTTGAAGTGATAAAGCAAACAGAAGAGGCAAATAAACTTAGATCATATTTTGTAATAGATCATATTTTGTAATTATTTCTTTCTCAACTACCTAATGTTAACCTGTCCCCTGAAAAACAAAGCAAAAACCTCTTAAGAATCACCTTAAAAAGTAATGACGTATGTGATTGTCTGAGGAAGGGCATAAGTATGTGCCGTAGAGCAAGTGAGGAAACTAATGCTTCAGGATACTCAGATGGTATCTGTCTGTGCTTGGGGTCCGCCTTAGGGCAGAGGCTGGTGCTGCAAACAAATGTCTGCGAAGTGGCCACACTGAAGCTCCCAAGCTACACTCAGGGCACCAAACACATCTCGCGTGATCACACTGAGACACCCCTCAAGGGGTCGAAGGCAGTTATTTATTTCTGGTGATACTAGAGACTGAACCCAGAGGCTTTGTCCTGGCTTCCATCCTCAGCCCTTTCTTTTTTTTTGTTTTGAGACAGGGTTGCTAAGTTGCTAAGTTTCCTAAGCTGGACTCAAATTTGTGATCTTTCTGACTCAACTTCCCAGAGTACTAGAAATCTAGGCTTGTGCCACTTGAATGGAACTTTTTAAAAAAGTGTGATAATTTAAAAAGTTATGAAATTGTATTTAATAACATTTAAAATATATATGTTTAATGAAATCATAGAATAAAATATTTAAACTATTTTATCTGTGTTCTCAAAAAGGATATATAGTTGATACAGAAAGAAAATAAAAGAGCATGTATAAAGGGGGAGGAGGGGGAGTGGGTAGGGATATGGGTAAAAATGAGAATTAACTTGTGGCATATACTGGTACAAATTTCCCAATGTTATATGTGATTTTGAGATGTATATAAATTGTACCAATAAAGAATTCAATTAAAAAAAGGATATATAGATGTCCCCAAATTGTTCTCTTTTTCAAACTTTCACGGAAAAATGAAGGAACCACCTTACATTTGGTGGAAATGGGACTTTAAAATTTTTTGTAGATTAATACAGAGAAAAGAGAGGTTAGATATCATTGTTCTTCATATTGCCTGAGGTATTCTTTCCAATTTTGAAACTATTTCTAACAAAGTTTTATAGAGTATAAAAATCTGTCTTGAGGGGGCCGGAGATTTAGCTCAGTGGTTCCGGCACCTGCCTCACAAGCGCAAGGTCCTGAGTTCGATCCTGGTAACCACATACAGTGCAGGGCGTGGTGGCTCACGCCTGTCATCCCAGCACTCGGGAGGCAGAGACAGGAGGATTGCTGAGTTCCAGGCTTGCCTGGGCTACATAGTGAGCTCAGGGCCAGCCTGAACTAAAGAGCGAGACCCTGTCTCAAAAAAAAAAAAAAATCTGTCTTGAGTATCTGAAATTATTAGTCATTAATTAGACTATTGAATTTTTTGTGCTGATGCAGTCCAGCATATTTTCCTTTCAAAAAGATCCATTACTTACTTCCTTTTTCACTTTAGCTTAAATCTAGTTAACTCTGGGGTCTTAACTGCAATATTTGTGACGAGAATCTTAACTGGGAAGAGTCACTTTACATTTTGGAGTTTTAATTTCTATAAAAGGATAGTTTTGTCTCCTTTGCTTATTACAAAGGATTCCTTTATATATAGTATACAGACATAATGTACTTATATAATATGCCTATCTATATAGGGTACTATAACTCACATATGATGTACCTATATATCTATATGTCTATATAATTAAGAGTAAATATTTAAGAAGACAGAATAGAAAGAGGTAAAAGAAGGAAGAAGGAAAGAAAAGAAGTAGGAAGAGAGGATACTACAATCAAATATTTATAAGTTCATTTTATCACTGGTGTAAATTTCCTTGACCCTTTACCTCTCTGTTGACTCTGGTTGTTTTGTTCATGTCTCCATATCTAGGAGAGGACAGGCTGGTGGATGTCACCTAATTCTTCTGTTTTTGTAGACTACAGTTTTTCATTGACCTTACTTAATTTTCCCTTTGTAGGCACAGCTCACAGGGACTAAGTAGAAGGTCAGGATTTGACCTTTTCTTTTCCAGTGCATCCTGAGACATAGCAACAATAAATATGCAGTATAAGTAAATGGGTCATTCCAGTAAGTGAAATGCTCCTTAAATGATAGTTCATGATATGTTTATTTAATCTTTAAAATTTTTTTCTAAACAGTTTTTGAAGAGTTTAAATAATTTCAAGATGAGGTGCTCATAAAAGATATAGAAGTATTAAGGCAAGATTTTTATCTAGAGGTCATATAAATGATTTCAAAGCCTAAGGCTGAATAGACCTCTACATTCATAATACTGTAGTAATTGGAAATTGGACTGGAAGTGAGCCTTATTGTACTAAGTGCTGTTATCCTAACCAAACAGACAAAGTTAAGTCTCTGAAGGATTAAGAAATCACACAGTCAGAGCAAGCATCAAGGTGTCCTGACCACAGGGTCACAATCTGGCCTGAAAGAAACCTTAAGCCAAACTGTGTTGGATTCTAATAGTACATTATATATAATATTGCTAAGTCATGAGAGAAAGAAGAAATATTCAAGTTTTTCTCCTTCTAATTTTCCAAGAATAAGATGAAGGAAACTTCACAGATTCAATTCTCAGCTGAAGTCAGAAGACCACTTTTCTGCCTGGATCCTGCATATTAAAGATGCTGTAGCCAGGCATGTTGGCCCATGCCTATTATCCCAGCACTCGGGAGGCAGAGGCAGGAGGATTGCTGAGTTTGAGGCTTGCCTGGGTTACATAGAGAGCTCAGGGCCAGCCTGAACTACAAAGTGAGACCCTGTTTCAAAAGAAAAAAACATGATGCTCTAAAGAAGGTGTCCTCAAATTTGGATGCTTATTGAGAGCTTTGCAGATGGATCAAGTTTTGCAGACATTTCCTGCTGCGCAGTGTGGAAGCTGGTGCACCGCAAGAGTCCTGCAGGTTTCGTTGGAGGGAAAGGAGGTGATTAATTCTCGGAGTAATCAAAGGAAGATGTCAGAGAAATAGTGGTTTTTAAGAAGATGAAGGCTGATCTGGGTATGTTGGCACAGGCCTGTAATCCCAGCATTCTGGAAGGCTAGGGCAGGGGTGTCACTAACGCCACCTCAGCCTGAGTAACTCAGAGACTTAGCAAGACCACATTTTAAAATAAAAAAAAAAAATGAAGAGAGGGAGGGAATGTAGCTGAGCATAAAGGCCCTGAGTCCAGTCATCAGCACCCTCCGCCCCGCAAAGCGAAGCTCGGGTTATGACTTCAACCAAAGAACTCGAGACGCTCAACAATTTAGTAGAACACTTCAGCAGGTGACACTGGAAAGGGTGGCTCAGACAGCAACAAGGCAGCAGTGGAAGAAGAAAGAACTCCTTGCTCCGGGGAAGTTAATCCCTTCGGCTCCTTAACAAGAAAAGTGTAGTAAGTAACAAAGGGAATAGAGCAAGAGCCAAGCACGGCGCTCCTCCTGGAAGACGAGCTGTTTCTCCGAGCTGTCCCGCTCTGCGCCTGGCGCACTCTTCACAGTCATCCCGTCTTCCCACACCACTTAGTGGCCAGGAAGAGGATTCCTACACGACAGACGCTAACTCATATTCTGCACCAGGACGCTTAGCTTCTGCACTAGGCAGCTCGAAATAGTCACCATCCTTTCTCCCGTTCTGCAGGCCCAGATAACTTAGCCACGGATATTTGCCGCAGGATTTCAATATGGCTGAAATGCTGTGCTGAGCAGAATAGACTGCAATAGCTACGTAAATGGCTCTGGTTCGACTTGGACAGACTAGTTAAATTTCCAAAGAGGTTCATTAAATTATTTTGTTTCAGTGAATTTTGGTAAAATGTTTTTTCTGTTTTTGAAGCAATTTATTGTACATTTTAGAATTGTTAAGCTTTATTCGTATTTTGAGTCATGTCGTTAATCAATAAATGCTCGATTTCTCTCCTAAGTTCCCTTTTGAACCTGTTTACCTCCTTAACATGTGACCTCCTTGTTCAAATATTCTAAACTAAAAACTTCTGCCACAAACCACATATTGGATCGTTAACGTTCCAGTCTTTTTCTTGTCAGTGAAAAGTGAATCAGGAGCCTTGTTTTTGTATGTCCCTAAACAGTCTTCTCTTCTTGTGCTCAGCACGTGGCTTCTCAGGTCAGCTTCCTGAATTAAACTCTCACTCCTACTTCCATCAATACATGGGTTATGACGGATATCTTACCCATCTCCTTGGGTGCAAAGTAATATTTTTTTCTCAGAATTGTGAAAATTAGAAGAGATCACTCATATAAAAATTTAGTGCATTACCAGATACACAGGAACTCAAATTTGATGCCTTCGTCATTACCATCAGCATCACTATTATTGCTTCCACCTCATCCTTGCACTGATTTTTCTCCCAAAATGATTTTTTTTGGTCTTCCTTCTCAAGAAACAGAAATTTGGGATGAGGGTCCTCAACATTTTCTGTTCTGTGCTATGTGGCTCTCTCTACTCCTTTTCCCTCTCCGCTATGACAAGATGTCCCCTCTTATACCTGCCTTTCCTCCATTGTTCTCTCTCCACCACACCTGCCACCCTTTGAGTCAGCCTTTCTGGGCTATAGAGTATGTTTAACTGAATGACTTGACTTTTGAGCAGAGCTGGTGTTATCCTTAAATTTCACTCTTCCTGCCTGTTTGAACAGCTCCTAGGCTCAGGATTTGGGGAAGATTTGGGTGAGATATTGACCACAAAGCATGGGCTTCTATGTCTTGCACACAGAGGAATGCGAATAAATGATAGTTTTAATTGTTACTCTAATCTGTGGGGGTCAGTACCGCAACGCCTTTCCTTGCCAGCCTAGTGCCACTGCACGTTACACAGTGCAGGTGCTTAAAGAACATTACTTTGAGTGGTGGTGAATAGTGAATTAGTGGCCATGATAAGTCACCTCTGGCTGTAGCTCAGCATTCCCGGCTCCTTTCAGAGCTGCCTGATATCACCATCACAAGCTCCAGAGAGCACCTTTCATGTAGGAGAGGGATGCTCCAAGGCAAGTCCTTTTGTTTCTATAAGGATGTTTCCCAAAACTTAATGTGCTCCCCTGATGAACCAGTCAGAAGAACAATTTTTACTATGGCTGGAAGCAGTTTCAAGGCTTAGAGCCCAAGGATAAATGTCTCTTTGTTCTAAGGATCATACTTCAACCTATCTGAAAGAAAGGCAATACTAAAATAGGCAGTGTAAAAGGGGGGCATCCAGAGAAGCCCCTCCAAAGGCCTTGAGTGGGAGAACATGTATTCTCCTAGCTACAGGATGGCCTGTCCTTGCCTTCTCAGCTAGTCAGAAGAACAGTGTTTTGATAGGTCAAGTCCTGGCCAGAATCCCCAAAACACAGTCCAACAGAGAAACAGCCAGCAAGGGAATCTCAGTATTTCCTAAGGAGACATCCAGGGAAAGAGCACACATGGTCGTGGCGTTGGACAGTAGATGACGACAAGAGGCAAGAGATATAAGTGAATAGAATGTGCCTTTAATTTTGAGAAATTCTGATATTTGAGGAAAGTTTGTATCACTAATTTAAGTATAGGTCACCTCAGACATATTTTATTTTCAATTCTGAGAATGGAGCAGAGACCCCAAAGCAGAAGAGTCCACGATAGCCCAAAGTCACTAACATAGTCCTTGTTAACTGATTTGCTGAGCATGTGCTGAGCTTCTTACAGTTTCCAGGGTTACATACAAGGAATACATCTCTGCCCTCAAGTTCTCTGGGTTATTTAAGAAGAAAGAATTCTAATCTTATCTTAGGGAAGCTGATACAACTGAGAAGTATGTCAACCATGCACAGGGCATAACCGTTCTTGTGCCTGGAATAACAGCTTAGAGATTTAGATTTTTGAATTATTTTGTCACAAATCTGGTCATTTTTCTTTGTTACAAAATCCATTTGGCATTTCATTTTAGCTAAACCCAAGGTTGCTGGGGACAAGAGTGGCAAAGTCAGGGTGACTGCAGAAATCTTCCTAACACAAGTCTTCCATTTCCCTGTAATTTAGTTACCTAAGCTCCATTTCATGGGCTCCTTGGCTTATTTAAAGAATTCTGCTGCTATCTTTCACCATAATTCCTTTTAGGTGCTGTTATCAATCCCATGCACACAAAATCATTAGCCAGATGAATTATAAACATACAGTTGCCATGGATTGCTCATTAGTAATTTTGGAAGATACATGAAAGACAGATCCCTGATTTTGGTCATATGTGAGTAGACATGCATATAGTATAAATTGCATGGGAACAAGCTTAAATGAAGGCACTTATCTATCTAAAACACACTTTGTTCCTTTCCAGCCATATATTCCCATTGCTTCATAAGGATTTCTAAAGCTGTTTTTGTGACATCATACGATTAGACTGGAACTTGACTCTTGTAACCTGACCTTTTTCCTTTGCAGGGAAAAAGAAAAAAAAATTCTTGTGGGATCTTAGCCTTGTAAGGCAGTAGTGACCATCCCTTTCTGCTTAGGATCCATAAGGCTGTTTCTGTAAATAGACTTGGCTGCTCCAACATTTCTTACAACTGAAGATTGTCCATGGCTTCAACTTTTACTCTCTGTTCTGTGCATGACATTTAATGAAGATGAGTCACATGTAAACTGAACTCTCATAGGAATGGGTGATATGGTTATAGTTCTATTACAACTCACTTAGGATATCACTTTGAGTTACTCCAAGAAGCCCTGCTAGTATGCAGCTTGCTCAGTTTATCATGTAAAAGTCAGAAGAGTGACTGCTCATTGGGGCAGGCTCCATTAATTTCTCTCCCTCTTTTTCTTCCTTCAGAATGGCCAGGCAGGCTGACCTCTGTTATTCCTTCATCTGTGAGAGTATAGGATTCTAACTTGTAGGGTTTGCCTCAGCAGATTAGGAGAGTGAGGAGCAAGTGATCGGTATTCTTTAGGATATAATTTTTAGAGTATGACACTGAGACCATGACTTATTTCTCTCAGCTAAATTTTTTTAATGAAGCAAACATTTCCTTTCATTGCAGATACTTATCATTTTGTAATATTTACTTTTCAAGCTCAGTTTATGAGTGTGGTTTACCTTGATCCTAAATCTCCATAAGGGTATGTGGATTTCTCATTCAAAGTGAATGTATGTTGAATTCCACAGACAAGATGACCACATTTTTAATAAAAGAAAAATAAAGGAGCTCATATTCTGCCTGGTTTTTGAGGAAACTAGGACAGACCCCTTGAAATTAAATCTTTCCTAGGAAATCTAAAGACATTAGAGGGCTCATGGCACTTCTAGGGAAGTCATGATAATATCTAGTACAGAGAAGTTCGCAAATATGTTGAACTCTTGTGTATAATCATAGTGTAGTCAGAAGTTTATACATGTCCTACCCACTCTCTCAGGACTATATGGATTAGAAGTCCAACAAAGACTGCAGTGGGGATTGGAAGAGAACAACAGAGAGAGTGATTCCAACTTCCTCCAGCCATGTATACTGCAGGTAGTTCATTGATCCCTTTAGGCTTAGGTTCATCTGTAAATGGAGAAACAAATGCCACTTCATGCAGTGAGCTGGGCAGTGAATGGAAAGTGGCTGGCAATAGTGGAACTCCGTTTAAGGTCCTGGAGTCCTAGAAATGATTGTGAGACTTAGCGTTCTGAGGAATGTGCTCTTGATGGTTCCTGAGTAACCAAAGTCAAAACAGTGTGAAATCTGCTACTTTCCTCCACTGAAATAATTTCACTTCTTTCCGTTGCTTAGTTTTTCCCCCCGAGCTGCTTTCCAGATCGGAGTGTCCTGTGAGGCGTGAATGGCAGCTTATCTGGCTGAGAGTGTGGAATAAACCCTTAGCAGCCTCTGGTGTTAAAGGGCTTGACTTATCTCGAGGTGGTGGCAGGGTGCCCTGGCTGGGTTTCCTTCTTTGTCTTTGCACTCCGTGTTGTTGCTTAGCACAGCTGTCAGACACCTCTAGTCCTGCTGAGGGGCTGGGGATGGACTGTCTCTTGCATTCCCAGGATGTCCTAGGTCAATGGGCACTTTTCACTTTTAGCATTTATGACTTAGGAATATAGACTAAGTAGATCTTGTTAGTTTTGAGAACATCAATATTTTACTTAAAATATAGGTAACATGATCTTTTGTGACATTTAAAAATTGCCTCATCGCAGCAGTAAATGTGTTTTTGAAAGAAGGGTAAGTGTAAAAAAGTAATTTAAAATATAATTGAGAAATTCAATATTCCAAGGAAATCACTGTGAGTTTCTAAGCTTAATAATAATAATAATATGATATAATTTTTCACTTTTGAATTTTATATACAATATTTTATAAACATGAGCTGTTTCTTCCCCTCTTTCTTTTAAAGAAATAGGGATAGCTAACTATATATCTCTAGGTTTGGAAACTATACCTTAGTTTAATAGATCTTAATGCTAAAATAAGCCACTTCCCAGGATTTCTCTCAGGCAGTTTCTTTCATATGAAGCCCTTAATCTGTCTGGATTTGATTTTTGCATAAGTATGAAATAGGTAGTTAGTATTTCTAAGAATTGATTCTAGCATCATTTATTAAAGTGCTTATTGTTTTGTCATTTACATGCAATTCCAGTTATTTTATCTGATGTTTCTTATGTGTGTGAATCTTTTTCCATACTTTTTTCTAGTCTATTGAACTATTCCCATAACAACACTACACTGTCTTGAAAATTATTGATTTTTAATAGATTTTAATATTTGGTCCTAAAAGT
>PVIC010030218.1:0-22051 GCA_004025085.1 Thryonomys swinderianus
CTCCAGTCTCCTACTGATGCATTCCTTCACTGAACAAATATTTATTGAGCACCTACTGTGTGGGACTCTGTCAAAGTCCCTGCGTTCTTGTCTGCCTTTATCTTCCTTTGCGGCCCTTGCCCCTGTGTGTACTGACTTGTCCATCCTCTCTACCAGACTCTTAATTCTAGGGAAGCAGAGAGACTTTGTCTCGTCCACTGTTCTACTCTGAGACCCAGAGAAATGCCTGTCACGTAGCAAGCAGTAAATGTGTATGTTTGAATGAACAACTGGGATAATGAAGGAAAAGCATTTATTATGGTGTGGAGGGCTTAATAACTACTCTCAGAAAATAGCTGTTATAACTCTGTGGCCAGGAAAAAAGCCAGAACCTCTAGAAGTTTCCTGGGCAGAGAGGGTCACAGGGCTTCTCCCTGGCCCGTGGGAACGACCCTAGGAGCAAAGAGAAAAGGTGAAGTATAAGGGGCACCCTGCCCGGGTGAGGTACCGAGTGGGCGTGAGCCAAGAGCTGAGAATGGAAAGGGAGAGCAGGAAGGCCGCCCCGCTTCCAAGAAGCCCAGGCCCACAGAACCCGCTCGCGCCTCACCTGGCCTGGAAAACACGAGCCAGGTACTGCGGGCGGCGACACTCCGTGCCACGCAGGTAGGCACGCGTGCAGGGCACAGGGACACAAGAGACACGCTCAGCAGCGGCCTTCCCGCAGCGCCTAGACGGTCACCCGCTGGAGTCCCCCGCGTGCGCCCCCCAGCTCCCCTCTGCGGCCATGAGCAATCCCGGCGCGAGGCTGGCCTGGAGAGAGGGGAGCATGACCGGGGTGGGCGGTGTGAGCTGCGAACCCCATCACTGCCTGGGGATTTACTCAGTTTTCAGCAGTGGCCCCTGGGCGTCTGCTCTGTGCCCAAAAGGTGCTGTTTGAAAAATGGCTACACGTCCTTGTTTCTACGCAGACCAGCGCGCCCTGCTCACACGCTGCTCCTCACAGTCTTGATACACTTTTTATAGTAGTTCATGGCAGCATACAGAAAGCTTTTTCGATCTTTGCATGGCACTATCAGTCCTAGGGGTAAACATTTCGACTGTTTACAGTCCTCTTATCCTTACAGAGAATACACGGTGCGACGTGCCCGTCCGCAGGGTCGCAGAGGTACGCGTAAGGGACAGAGGGAGCGGCTGTGCCGAGAAACTGGCACCGGTGGTTTTGATAGCTGCGCTAAGCGCGGGCAGCGCCCGCTACACCCTCTCAGCCCTGTACCCACGGAACGCTTTCCAACACTCACCAGCTCAGTGTTTCATCAATTTTTTTTTTTTTTTAGTATTTGCCAACTGGTGAGGAAAGAATTGATTTCCAGATGTGGTTTTAATTTTCATTTTTCTTAAATGAGGGAGGCTGATAGTATTTTTATATATTTGAATTTCTTGTCTGCTCATAGCCTTTGCCCATTTCTTTTCTATTGATTATTGGTTTTTTCCCATGATCTGGAACACCTCTTTATAAATTAGGGAAATTAGCCCCCCGTCTGAAATACAAGTTGCGGATAGTTTTCCCCTGTTTGTCATTTTTTTCTTTTATCTTTGTTCGTGTGAGTTTTGTAATATGGAAACTTTCAGTTTTAGGGATTTAGATTTATGACTCAATTTTTACGGCTGCTGGGCTAAGTCATACCTAGGAGGCCTGCAATGGGCGCCTGCAGTCTCCTGGAGGAGAGGGAGCGGCCGCAGCGCCCCGCTGGAGAGCGAGGAGAGGGAGCGGCCGGCTGCCCTGGCCTCTGCTGCCCGCACCCAGAGGCTCCAGGGGAGGCATCGCTGGAAGCTCAGGGAGACGCACCCCGCAGGGCCCAGCCAGACCCCCCGGCCAGAGTCCCCCTTTGAGTCTCAGGCGATTCCTGTGCTCCGGGGTCCGAGATGCGTTGCCCTGAGTCTGCACCCGCCTCCCAGGATTCTCTGCTGTCCTGAGCCCCTAGCTCGGTTTCACACAGATGCCACGTCCTGGTTCCCAGCCCCCTCCACATGGCCCCAGTTGTAGAGCTGAGTGTGGGGGCTGCCAGCCCCCCTCCCCACACTGTGTTAGAGTGACTTAATTTTTTTGCGGTACCAGGGATTGAACTCGGGTCCTTCTGCTTCCAAGGTAGGCGCGGTTCCACTTGAGTTAAATCCCCAGCCCTCTCACATTGTGTCTTACTAGGTGGCTCACTGAGCAACCACAAGGACAAAGCAAATTCCCAAACCATGGGCACCAGAGATTTAGCTCAGTGGTTCCGGCACCTGCCTCACAAGCACAAGGTCCTGAATTCGATCTCCAGTAACCACATACAATGCTGGGTGTGGAGACTCACGCCCACCAGCCATCAATACCACACACCACAGAGCCGGGTGTGGTGGCTCACACCTGTCATTCCAGCACTCGGGGAGGCAGAGGCAGGAGGATCGCTGTGAGTTCGAGGCTTACCTGGGCACCATAGTGAGCTCAGGGCCAGCCTGAACTACAAAGTGAAACCCTGTCTCAAAAAAGAGAAAAGGAAAAAAAAAATTCCCAAACCAAAGCGAGGTAGAGAGTGCAGCCCCAGGGGCCACTCCCTTGCCCGAGGCCTGGGGCTACCTAGCACCCAGGCTCCACCAGGGCTGAGGCAGCCCCACAGCCCTGGGCCACAGCACGAAGCTCAGCATTGCCACTGACAGCAGCCGGGTGACCTCGCACAGAGGCAGGGACCCTCTGAACCCTGCCGTGTCTCCGCATGAAGACTGTCTGCCCAGCGAGGCGCGAGCAAGATCCTCCTCTTCTCTTTGGGGCGGAGGCAGGACAGGTGGGTCAGGAGTTGTGTTGCAGACCAGGGGAGCCTGGGTTCGTCCTTTTTGAAAACATCCTTTGCCTGAACTAGCTCTTTCTCCCTGTGAGGCGCCACTGCTTGGCTGGTTTCCCATTGACTGGGTCTTGTAAAGCATTTTAAACTTAATGTCGCAGTTGCCTCCTGGGATGTGGCTCATTGAGGACCTGCCTGGTCAAGTCTTGTGAGGAGAAGGCTGTGAGGGGGAGGGCGGCTGCGTGCCGTGCTGTTCTAAGCTAATCACGAGCGCTAACTTAATGCTCATAACAACCTGACCGACAGGCGGCGCTCTCACTGCCCCACGCACAGATAAGAAAAAGGCACGCGTATGACTTGCCCTTGATGCCCCGGGAGGGGACGCCGCCGGCTGCCTGCCCCGTGCTGTTCGGTAGCAATCTCTGTGCCACAGAATCGGGTTCAGAGCTTCAGCCTCTGCCCCCTCGCACACACCTGCTCACGCTTCTCTGCTTCTGATCTCAGTCGGCCACCCAAGCCACCTCCCAGGGTGGGGACAGCCCCTGGGGACCCTAACCGTCCCCGCAGGGCTCCGGAGCACCCCCTGCCTCTGGAGGGGCGTCGGAGTAAATCTAGCACCATTTACCTTGGCACCACTGCCTGCGCTTCTTGAAGAAGCCCTTTCCCTTGTCGGAGGACTCCTCTCCCTGTTACTTTTCCTCCCTCCGGACCCCCGACCCTCGGGGAAGCTGCTCTGGGGACGCGGTGTACAGCCTGGTCCTCCCCTCCCCCTCCCCGACCTCTGCTCTGCAAACTGTGACCTCTTAGACTCACATCCTTGACCACTTTACAACCACCTCAAATGCAAACGCTCTGACGCTGAACTGTGTCCCCCCAGGGCCAGACACGCACACTCTCACACACACACACACACACACAGCGGCCCAACACCCCTGCTTGAGTCACTGTCCCCGCGACGCCCCACTGCCGGACCCAGCCAGTCCCTCCCGCCCTTCTGCTCTAGCTTCCTGCGCGCGGAACTTCCTCCCACTCCCGTGACCACCACGCAAGTCAGCCCTGATGCCTATAAAAGGGCCACCCGGTGCGTTTCCTCCTGCGCTCAGCCCGCTGCCAACTTCTGCTGCAAACACTGTCTTCCGGCCGTGCCTGAGACCAGAAGCCAGCATGGCCTCTTCCTCTCGGTCCCAGGACTCCTGGGTCTCCCTGCTCCTCCCTGTTTCTCTTCCTCCATCCCTACGTGCCCTCTGGGCAGACTCAGGATCCCGCCTGCGCCTGCTTCTCTCCCTCCGGCCTCCCCAAGCTGCAGGGCACAGCGCTGGGTCCAGGCTTCAGAGCTGGCTCTGAATCCGGCTCCATTGCCCCGCTCTGTTGTCCTGAGCGATTGACTCAAACTGAACTCTTCAATTTCCACATCTGTACAATGGGATCCTGGAATTGAGGTGGGATGGTTCTTGAAAAAAGAAAAAAGGAGAGATAAGGAGAGAAAATAAGAAAAAAAAAAAAAAAAACAGAACAAAAAATGGAAAAAAAAAAAAAAAAACTAAGTATTTCGTGCAGAGCCTGCCCGTCCCAAGTGCTGTATGCCAAGATTTCAAGAGCTGTTGCCCGGGCCCTGCCCGTCCCGTTCAGGTGCCTCCCTTCCGGAGAGCCCTCCCTATGTACAGTGGCCTCTTCTGTCCTGATCTCATCATCTCCTGGCGGAGTGGCGACAGGCCCGGGGCACGCAGGCCACAGCGGGCCGTTTGTGTCGCGGAAAGCTCCACGCGGTTCACCAGCGCCGTCTTGGGGTACTGTCCGTTCTTGCCCCGCTGGGGTGTTCGGCAAGTTCCTTGTTTCGTATCTTGGGGGCTTCACCTGTAAAACGTCCACTTCGTGGGGTAGACAGTGAACATGTGAGAAGGGCTGGACAAACAGTGCTGCGTGCTGGGTGAGGTTACGCCTGTCTTCTCAGAACTATGGGAGGCCGAGGCAGGAAGATCACAAGTTCTAACCCAGCCTCAGCAACTCAGCAGGACTGTGTCTCAGAATTTTAATTTTTTTTCTTGGTACATGATATATATGCATCACAGTTACACTCCACATTGAGAATTTGTACCAGTATATGACACAACTTAATTCTCATTTTCCCCCTCCCCTCTCCACCCTACCTCCCCCCACTCCTATACACACAAGCATTGTTTCCTTTTTTTAACATTAATTTTTTTCTTCATTATTTACCCCTCAGCCCCATTAC
This sequence comes from Thryonomys swinderianus, assembly GCA_004025085.1. NCBI lineage: Eukaryota > Metazoa > Chordata > Mammalia > Rodentia > Thryonomyidae > Thryonomys > Thryonomys swinderianus. The sequence goes on from PVIC010030218.1 coordinate 5,032, forward strand.
CCTTTGAATATTTACTATTTCACAATATCAATCATGCAGAATTTTACATTATAAAAAAGGCTGGGAGTGTAGCTCAGTGTGAAGTTCATGGGTTCAACTTGTAATATAGAAAAGGGGGCGGCACAGACGCGTGGAGGATTATTAGTGTCACTACCGTTCCGCGGCGGCGTCACGCCCCCTCCCGCGTTCCCAAGACACCCTGGGCGCCCTGAGTCCGGCAGGGGCAGTACTGTGCGGCTGCGCGCAGCGCCTGGCTTAGTGTGTGGACCTGGCGGTGTGTGGTGACGCCCGCAAAACCCCCCCCCCCGCCTTCCCACTGGCCCTGGCAGCAGGTGACGGTCCCACGGACTCAGGCACCTGCCAGGCTCCTCGGACCTGAGGGTCAGACCCCCCAGACTTGCCGCTCACAGCCCTGTGACCGACCCTCTTGTTTCCGTCGGCCAGTGCCCTCTCAGCGTCTCCTCCAGAACTCCAGGGAGCCCCCTCTCCTGCACCGAACAGCCTCTCCTCTTCCTGGGCAGCTGCCCCGTCGCAGGGAAGGACCCCAGGGCGAGCGCGGCCACACGGGGCCCAGAGGCGGCCCTCTGCCCCGACACGGGCCAGGGGCCAGGCTGGGTGTTTATGGCCTGTGCCATCGACCCACGCGGCTCGCTGTTTATCTGTCTTCCTGACACACCTAATTACCCAGGTTGCAGCTGCCAGCGCGTTTGCTCTTCCTAAATCACGGGCTCCCATCTCTCCTGTCGCCCCGGCCTCTAGGCCTCTGCCTGCAGAAGGGCCGCCATTGATTTTGCCGTTCCCGTTTATGATCTACAAGGCTCTGCACCGCTGTTGCACATTTTACCTTAATTAGTTTATTCTTCTGGGCATCCCTGGTGAGCTCCGAAGCCAGGAGGCTGGCGAGGGGTGAGGCCAAGACCACATGGCACCCGGACTCCTCTGACCTCACCGCCCCGCGCCTGCTCAGGCCCCAGCTCCCCAAAGCAGCACTTTCTAAGAGCCGTGCCGGCTCTCCAGGGTGTGAAGAGGTGTCTTCAGAGTGGGGTTCCCCGCCCAGGTGTGTCTGCGAAAGGCTGGGCTCGGTCACACCAAGCAGGTGATTTACTGCAGGACGTTTCCGTGCTAACAGAGGCCTGTGGAGAACCCCCGAGAGCTGGGCAAGGGCAAGCCTTTCCCAAAGTCAGATGAACATGGCACCCTTTCTCTAGGCAGCTCTCAGAGCCCGGGCCCTGCAGGTCACCCTCTTGGCAACACTGCCCGGCTAGACAGGAGGAGCTGGGGCTGATGAATGACACAGAGGGGCAGTTCGGGACTCGTCACCTTCTCCAGCTGAAACAGGAGCGTGGGGTCTCCAGGAACTTCTCCCACTGAATGCAGAGGTGCTCGTGGGAGCACCGCCCCTCACCCGGCAGCTCTGCCGGAGCGCGGCCAAGGCCGTTCCGGAGGGACCGTCTGGCTAAGGGGCCCTGGACTGACAGCCGCAGGCAAAGGCTGCTCGCAGTTGGTGAAGACTGGAGGACAGGAGCCTGCAGGCGCCGTGTTCAGTGGCCCCGGGCACCTGTGAGTGACGAGCCAGCTCCTGCCCGAGAGCCACCAGGGCGAAGGCAGCCCAAGTCCAATCCCTTCTATCCACTCCTGGAAACCAGAATTCTCAGGAACCCTTGAGTGCTTTTTTTTTTGTCTGTAGGCAATTCAGCGGATAGCAAAACTTGTCCTGAGCTGATATGAGCTATTTATACGCTTTACTTCTATCTAATGTGAATATTCATGTTTCACTGCAGAAATATTAATGTGTTTAATTATGGGGTGCCACCCCCAGTCCCTGCTGGGGTGTGATATAATCAGTAGTGTGTGCACTGTGCTACCTTTCTAAAACATGAAGGAAAAATCTGGATTTCTCAGCCCGGTGGGCTCCCAGGGATTTCGGTGAGGGCTGTGGGCCCGCAGCGTTGCCAGGCTGTCGGGGCACGCTCTCGCCCAGCCAGATCTGGGGCCTGGCCCCGGGTGTTTTTCTAAGCGATCCCCGCAACAATGAGTATTACCCACAATTCCCAGATGAGGAAACCAGACCTGTGTCTGGCTGCACAGCAAGCTCCCCACACGAACACCCCACGGAGGTCGCAGGTGGGCCTCGTGAGTGGCCTTCGCTCCGTGGGAGCTCAGGGCCTCGGCTCCCCGCAGGCCAGGCAAGGATGGGATGGCTCTGCCCCGGCGCCAGCTCCCTGTGCCCGGCCTGCACCCCTGACCCCCGCATCCCTGGGCTCCTGGGTCCCTTGCCCTCAGGGGGTCTCCCATGAGCCCCTCGGAAACATCGCTTCCACCCTTTCCTGGATGTCACTCGGAGGCGTTCGTGCACAGCTCTCACGCACACACTCGCACTCCCCTCCCTTGCTCACACTCATCCCTACACACTCTGACACTCCCACACCACTTGCCTGCTCTCACACTCCTGCACAGGCTCACCCTCACGCACTCTGTCTCTCACACCCTCTGCCACACACTCACTCGGGCTCACACCGTGACACACTTGCTGCCACAAACACGCTCACAGAATCTCTGACTCTCCCCAAAGCCCTGCACGGCAGCACGGGTGTCTGTAGGGAGGACCTGGGCGAGTCATTTGTCTACAAAGTGGGAAAAATCATTGCTGCCTAATAATAGCCACCACTGGGGGGCGCTGTACCAAACCGTGACCGCACGTCCTCTCGTTTATTCCTCGCAGTAAACGTGAGTGCAGTTATTGGTGTCACCGCCGTTACAGATAAGAAAACCGAGGCTCAGAAATGCCAAGCAAACTCGCCCAGACTCTACAGCAGAGAAAGAGAACCTGGGTAGAACTGAGATCAGTACCCGGGCTTATTTGCTCTAAAGCCCAAGTTTGTAACCACCGTGCCACGCCGTCCCTGGACCACCCAGACAGGCAGGCGAGTTCGCAGCAGGAAACTTCTGAGTACCCACGCAGGCCTTCCTTGCTGCGGATGGCCCATCCTCTCTGGCCCCCAGCGCCTTGTGCCAGGTGCAAGGGGACATACCCCGGGGTTAGAACTGGGCCCCTGGGCCGCTGTCCTCCAGCCTTCTTCCCTTCTCTCTCCAGGGGTGGCCACGTACACAGACAAGTTATTCAAGTTCCGCAATAACCGATGGGAAGACATCCTGAGCGACGAGGTCAACGTGGCCCGTGGCGTGGCCAGCCTCTTTGCGGGACGCTCCGTGGCCTGTGTGGACAGAACGGTGAGTACAGGGGCCCGGAAAGAAGTGGAGGCTACACAGTGACGTAGGAGCCAGGAGGGGCCCCCAGGTTGACATCCCCTAACGGATCGGTAACGAGCCACCAAACTGAGACCGGCAGGTGAGTTACAATGTGCCTTTCACATCCTTCTCCCACGTGGCCCAACAGGGACCTGCTGGAGGTCGCCAGGGATGTCATCGCCATGTCCATGGGACGCTGGAGGGACTGAGGCACAGCTTGGAACATGGCTACCTGGTGTGGCTAGGACACAAAGTAGAATCCTCTGCCTCTACATCTGGAGCTATTCATTCACGTTAGCATTTAGTGAATGGCTCCTGCGTGGCCAGACAGTGAGCCGTGGCCCTCTGTAAGTGTTTATGGGGCAAGTGAAGGGACAACAGTAGTTTTCTGAACACACGAGAACATCAGTTCATCATGACCCAGAGTGCATGGAAATCTGGCTACAGCCGTCTGCCCTGTGTTAGGGGTGGAGGGTCCCCCAGGGCTTGGGTCCCAGCAGGTCCAGTCAGAGCCAAGGGCTCATGTGGAGGTAATTCGCCCTTCTGTCACCTGCTGCCCTGGCACCTGCCTCCATGGCTTTAGTCTTTACTGCCTCAGGGACCCAGCTGCTGCCCTGCCCCCGCAGGAGCGGCCCTGGCCCCCGTTGGGGCTGGGGCAGGGTGGGGCTCACTCCGCATCGAGAGGGCACCAGAGGGATCGGGGATTCAGCGTGAATCTTCACAGCAGCGGCCTCCAGGCCTTGGGAGAAAGCAGGTGCCAGGTATAAATATTTATTTCTTAACAAGCTGGTGCTGGGAGGAGAAGCCAAGCTGGGCTGTGAAGCCACATTTAGCCCTGACCTGAATGTGTGCCACCTGGACTTCTGCCTCGCGGGAGGGGATGCGAAGCAGCTCCGGAAGGAGTGTGGAGAGTGGGGGGCTGGAGGGGGCAGGCCCGGCCCGGGCAGGAGCTCCTCCCCGCGCCTCCCGGCAGCCCACCGCCTCGGTCGGGGCCAGACTTCCACCCTGGCCTCACTGGAAGCTTCCCCAAGAACCACAAGGAGAGGCGTGAAGCTTAATCACGGAGAGACGCAACAAGGTCGTCTCTGTCCTATCAAGGTCATCTCCACACCCACGCGTTTAACCACAGGACCAAGGGGTTTCAACAAAGACAAAGACATCTGGCGCCGGGCCCAGTGGGTGGCATTCCGGAGCTGCCTGCTCCCTGTTCACCCCCAGAGTCCAGTCTCCCGACCCGCCCAGCACGGGAGAGAGGCCTCTGCAGACAGCGGGCCGGCCGAGGGGGTTGCCCTCCCAGACCAGCTGCCCCTGGGCCGTCCCCGGGGGCCGGGAACTCTGAGGGAGTCGCCAGGAGAGGCCAAGGCCAGAGCGCGGGCTGAACGGCGGGACTGAGTACAAAACACTTCATGTGTGTCCAGCCAATCACACGCCAAGCTGTGTGCCACGTGTGGCAGGCCTCACCGTACGACCCTTCTTGTCGGTAACCCTGCGAGGTGGAGGCTACCGTGGTCCCACTTCACAGATGAAAATTAAGTTTTGAGCAGTTAAGTAACTTGACCCCGTTCACACAGTAAGCGGTAGGCAAAGTCAGGAATTCAGTGCCACTTGCCTAGCCCGCTGTCTGGCCCTCTGCCGCCCCGATGCCATGACGTGACAGGTTTCTAGCCGCAGACCAGCGCGTCGGCACTGTTAGAAATGGAAACGCACAAGTCCTGGCCCGCGGTGCCTTCCGAACCCACTGCATCTCAAGCTCCGGGGCTGCGGGTTGTGATGCCAGCTGGACTTTGACAGCAGTGGCAGGCAAATGCCCAGCCCCTGCCGAGAGCGGAGCCCCACTCCCTCTGCCCGAACCTGGAGGACCTGCCCGCCCCCTGTCTTCAGCTCCCTCATCACTCACCTTTGCGCAGCCGACTCAAAGCCGATCTCTTACAAGAAGCGCTCCCCGGTCGATAATGATTATGCTTCATGTTTGTATAGCATTTTTATCTTTTCAAAGACCTTTCACATACGTTGTCTCATTCCATCTTCTCAACAACCCTGCCAGGAAGCAGGGGGCATCGGATCCCCAGTTAACCTGTGCGGAGACACACCCTGCAGACGGCGAGGCCGGTGCCCGGGACGCGGAGCCAGTTAGGGGCTGCGGCTGCTCTTGGACCCGGACACGCTGACCTCGGCCAGCGGTTCTCAAAGTGGGGTTCCTGGACCAGCAGCAGCAACTTCACGGGAACCTGTTAGAAGTGCACATTCTTGAGGTCCCCCCAAGTGAACCCGAAACTCGAGGGATAGGGCCGGCATCTGTGTTTGTACAAGGCTTCTGAGTGGCTCTGATGCGGGCTAAAGCAGGAAAATCAGTCCCTCGTGTTTCTGGAGAAACCTCCTCCCTCCTCCAGAGTCACCTCGCTCGGCCTTTTAGAGTTATTGCGGTCAAGTTCACGAGCGAATTTCTGCAATATTCTTACAGCTCTAACACATCTATGTTTATCCATTTTATCACTCCAATAAATGAAGTAAGGAACTAGGTATAACTGAATTTTATAAATCTCCTCATTTCTGGCAGAGCGCATTTCAGCCCATTCGGGCTTAATTGGCCATTTGTTGAAGAGCTTGCTAACAGCTGGTGGGGTTAGAAATGGTTCGTGTTAGCACACGTTCCCATTGGGCCCTTCGTTCATTCTTCACGCAATCACTCTCCACGCAGGTACAAAGCTCCTGCAGTGGGTAGCGACTTCTCCAAACACTCTTCATCAGTAAGTCATGCTGTAAGGCAGTGCACGTCCAACTTTAGTTCTGCCTGAGAGTCTCGTAGATTAAATGCAGATTCTGATGGAAGAGGTCCAGGGTGAGCCTAGGACTCTGATGTCAAACCTGTTCCCTGCTGCGGGTCTTATTACTTTAAGAAGACTTGTGTGGGCCGGAGATTTATCTCAGTGGGTCCCGGAGCCCGCCTAGCAAGTGCAAGGTCCCTGGTTCCATCCTAGTAACCACATACAGCAATACTAGGCGTGGTGAGTCATACCCACCAGCAATCAGTACCACATACCACAGATGCCAGTCTTGGTGGCTCACGCCTGTCATCCCAACACTCGGGAGGCAGAGGCAGGAGGATTGCTGAGTTTGAGGCTTGCCTGGGGTACATAGTGAGCTCAGAGCCAGCCCGAACTACAAAGCGAGACCCGGTCTCAAAAAAAAAACAAAAAAGTAAGGTACGGTGGCGCACGGCTATGGTCCCAGTATCCAAGAGACCGAGGCAGGAGGATCACTGAGAGTCCAGGGGCAGCCTGAGCAACATAAGAGACCCTGCCTCAAAACAAACAGGGCTGGGGATTGAGCTCAGTGGCGCCGCACCCACCTGCAAGTGTAGGGTCCTGAGTTCAATCCCTGAGAAGGCCAAAACAAACAAATGGGGTTTAAAACATGGCGAGTCAGAGATTTAGCTCAGTGGTTCCGGCGCCTGCTTAGCAAGCACAAGGTCCTGAGTTCGATCCCAGTGACCACATAGAATGCTGGGCGTGGAGACTCACGCCCACCAGCAATCAATACCACATACCACAGTGCCGGGCGCGGTGGCTCACACCTGTCATCCCAGCACTCGGGAGGCAGAGGCAGGAGGATTGCTGAGTTCAAGGCTTGCCTGGGCTACATAGTGAGCTGAGGGCCAGCCTGAACTACAAAGCGAGACCCTGTCTCAAAGAAAAGAAAAAAAAACAAACATGGCGAGTGCTATTGCCCAATGCTTTATAAAACTTTACATCATATCTTCACCCACCATGTTCACTACTTCTTGTGTCCTGCAACTTAAGGCTGTTCCCCAAAGTCAAAATGACTATGAAAGGTAAATGTTTAGAATTAATTCAAGACACGGAGGCAACTACAATGGCACCGCGGAAGGGGCACCCAGAGCTGCTTCGGGAAGTGCCAAGGACCTCTCCGGGAGACGTGTTTGAAGCAGGGCGACGTATTTTGAGGCAGATGAATGCCAGTGTGCCTTTTACTGTAGTATTTCTTGAAAATGTGACCACACCTGAACTGTCTGTCCTTTTTTATTTATGGCTTCCCTACCAAATTAGAATCTGAGCCACCTCAGGACGGGAACTTTGTCCCCGGACCATTTACTGCAGAGCACCTTGCACTTGGTTAAAGTGTTCGCTGGAGAGAAGTGATGCAAAGGACGAGGGGAGAGCTGGAAAACGGGCTTCGGTTTTGGTGTGGCTCTCTCGGGAAGGAGGAGGCATCCACTGAAGAAATAACACCGTTCCAGTCACAGACAGAAAGGAATCTTTTATCGGCCCTGCTGTGGACTACAAGGAGCACGGCTACAGCAAAGGGAAGCTGGTGCCCAGGGCTCCTCCCAGATGCAAGAGAAGGAAAAAACTGGAGAGAGGAGCGAGGCAGAAGCAATCAAGTATTTCTTTCAGGCAATACAGACAGAAGAAGAGACAGAAGGGAAAGAAGACCCCTGCAAATCTGTGCCTCCCCTGCTACCGAAATAGAGAGATGAAGAAGCCCGGGGAAGAAAGGAAGAGAAGAAGCCAGCTCAGGAATGTGCTTGTCATCTTGGCTGGAGTGGGTTTGAATGAGAGAGAGAGACAGACAGAGAGAGACGGAAAGAGAGACTGAGAATAATGGGAATTGGTAGATCAATCAATCAGCAAATATTTATTGAGCAGCTAGCCAGGCTGGCAGCTGGAGAGAGCTCAGCTGGAGGGAGGCACATTAGAAAATTGTCTATAAAAAGGTGGCTGTGGTGGAGAGGGAGGGATGTGTTCTTCTGGAACAGGATGGAAGGAGAAGCCGCTTTGTTGTCTGGCTGGAGGGGGAGGGTGTCATTCCCATCGCAGCCCTTGTGAAGAGCCCTGGGCCCGTAGCGAGCACAGCCCGCAAGGCCACGGGCAGCAGGCCTGCAGAAGAACCCGAACGATGACCCTGGTGGAGGGGGATTTCTGGGGAAGCCAGGTGGCTCAGGATGGGCCTCCTCACCGGTCTCCTTCCCTTCCTCCTCAGGGCTCTGGACGCTACTCCATCTATATTGCCAATTATGCCTACGGTAACGTGGGGCCCGATGCCCTCATTGAAATGGACCCTGAGGCCAGTGACCTGTCTCGGGGCATCCTGGCGCTCAGAGACGTGGCTGCGGAGGCTGGAGTCAGCAAATACACAGGTATGCGGGGGCGCGGGGCTGTGGACTGAGGGGCCAGGCCCTGCAAGACAAAAAATGAGTCTCATTCATCAGAGGCCGCAAGAACAGAAAAGCTCTTTTCCGTGAGGCCATGCGCAGAAGGCTCCTCTGACGCCACTTCCGGGGCCGCTTAGCCATCTGGCAGGCGTTTGCTTGAGAGAGCTGCCAGGGTACTGGGCAGAGGGGCCTGCAGGAAAGTGGGGTGCCCCGCCCCACCGTTCTTCCCTGGAACCTGTGCTCTGCTCCCTGCCCTGACCCCAGCGATGGGGTCCGTAGGAGGAAACCCCAAATCACAAAGGCTGAGATTTAAAGCATTCTTTATTGCCAAACAGCAGATGAAATTATTTACTTACACGTTAAGCGGCCAGGAATTGAGTGCTAAATCCCTAAGCTGCAGCTGGGTCCGTCTCGAATAACTGAGCTCAAAGAATTGTGTTCTCCTTCCAGAACCTCTCTGGAACCTTCCCTGGGGCCACGCCCCCTTCATCTTTCTGGGTGGGGCACCTCCTGTCAGAGTCTCTGACAGGGAGATCTCTCCAGGGAAGGCTGTTTTTCTAACTCCAGCACGGTTGCTGACTAAACTCTGATCATCTGCCAGTAGACTGCTGATGGCAGAGCCATCCGGTTCCTGTTTGGGGTGCCAAGCTCAGGAAGCACGGCTGCACACAACAACCTCTCACGTGAGCTCAGGCTCGCATCGCCTTGCCCTCGGGTGTGGAAATGACAGTGGTCCCTTGACTTACGAACTCGGTGCGTTCCAGAGGGAGGGTTGGTTATAAGTCAGTGCAGCTGAGATCTGGATGTTTCCCTGGGCACACGCTGTATATAACAAGAGCCAGATCGGTCTTCCATAGACCTGATTAACCCAAGATGTTCGTATGTTAGGCCGGCTGTAACGCGAGGGCCCAGTGTATTTGGTTAGTTGACCTTTCCCATGTGCCCACCCCAGTGTGTTCCCACAGGGACTTGCAGAGCAGCAGCCAGCCTGGATCCTTATCTTGCTGACTGGGAGATATCAGGACCGTCAGGACCTTTGAGGGATATCAGGGCCGTCCCACCCCACACCCCTCCCCGGTCTCCAGACACTTGGTCGGTGCAAAACCTCTAAGTCCTACCCAGGAAATGTTGTTCCTGCAGTTTATGATGCCCTTCTCTGGCCAACTTTCCACCTTGGTGAGAGGCAGAGATTAATGTTGACCTGTCCGACAGAGTTTGTGGGGACAAATGACTAGACAATAAAATAGTTTGCACTGCTCAAGCCCCATCAAAGTGCCCGAGAACTCAGAGCACAAATGTCCCTCGGAAAGGCTGTCGGTAATAAACCACGTTTCCCGGGGAAGGGAATAAACATGCAGGCGCTTCAGCCTAGATTGGTACAGGCAATTTTTCTGAGTAGCTCCCAGTTCTGTGCACTAGGCTGGCTTGGCAATTAAGCGCCTTGATCTTGCAGGAGGGGGGAGGTGGGCTGGGGGGATGAAGCCCTTGAAAATGACGATCTGGAAAGGAGGTGAGGACCGGGAGCGGGTTATACACAGAACGGAAGGATCCAGGGTGTTGGAGCATGAAGGGGGCATTGTTCACACTGGCTGGGCTGGCACTGAACCCAGGAGGGGGAGGGGAGGACAGGCGGAGACAGCCGAGGAGAAGGGACAGGACAAGAGCACCAGCCACGTGTGCTGGGCTGTGCGGGAAGGACCGGCCGGGCAGCCCAAGGAGGGACAGCAGCTTCTGTGGAGCCACAGAGGAAGCTGGGGCAGCTGGCGTGCCCAGAGGACACATCCGAGCGGCTCTGCAGACTTCCAGAAGCCATTTGGCCAACAAGAACCTATTTGGCCCACCAAGTTACTGCTCTGTCTGCCCGCCTTCCCCAGCCCATCCTTTCCCCGTCTGCCAAGCCCCCCAACAGCTCCCCTGTACCACCCCGTCACTCAGCCAATGGCACATGGACATCTGGCTGGAAAGCGAGGCCTCAGTGCCCCGTTGAGACCCAGGAGTGGACCCCAACTGTAAAGGCTGCCACGCTGAGCCCAACCTGATGGCGGAGACTGCGGGCAGGTGGCCAGTGCTCCGCGCCAGCCGGTGCCAGGGGCCCTAGAAAGCTGGCTGCGCAGGCCAGGCTACACGGGGCCTAAGCGGCCAAGCGAGAGGCGACCGACCCTGGGCAGGTGCGCACCCGGAGCCGAGGACCCCACAGCGCTGTCTGCTGCACGGCCTGTGACCTGCGGGAACCTCCTGTTTCCCAAAGCAACAAACCTCGGGCCTGGAGGAGAGAAGGGACTTGCAGAAGGTCGCATGGGAGACTGTAGAAAACTCGCATGTCGGGCCCATCTTCTGAAGCCTAACCTGCTATAACCAGCTGGCTTCTCAGGGGAGCCCCTCCCTGAGAATCCCCTCCAGGCTAGTGAGAGGGAGCCCGGCCCGGCACTGCGGTCCCAAGCGTGGGCACTCAGGCCCGGAGCTGCAGTCCTGGGTGGTAGGATCGACGAAGCTGCATGGCCTGGGTGCTCAGGGCATCTGAGGGAGGCCGTGCCACCATGGAGGCCGCGAGGCCATGGTGCTGTGCCCACATTGGCTGTACTGCTGTGCTGCAGGGGGAGGGGAGCCTCTCCAGACTCCATGCCCGCGGCCGCCGCCGCTCTGCTGGGTCACAGTGCCATCTAGCGGCCACTGTGCCGGCTCTCGGGGGACTCCAGCGTCCCTGAAGGGCTGCGGAGCAAGTATCACCAGGGGCCCCAGGGGGGAGGAGGAAGACGACCCCTCCCCCACCACCCTGACTCCCTAGGACCCCAAGTCCCTATCTCTGCAGCTGCCCAAGTCCTTTTGCAGCCAGAACAGTGCTGGCAGCTGCCCTATATGAGTTCCACCATGGCAGGGCCCTGGCATGAAACCTGAGAGGAAAGGAAGAGCCAAGGGAGTCTTGCACTGGCATTGTGCCCGGTGACCTTGAGCGTGTCCCTCAGCCGCGCCGTGCCCTGGACACACTGGCTCGCCGAGTCGCTAGGGGGCAGTGTCTGAAGCAGGCTGCGTGTGCAGGCTGCTCTGCCGCAGCACCAGCTGCTCTGTGGTGCCCCGCACAGAGAGGGTGCTGGAGAGAAAGGGCGGCGCACCGGGCAAGCCTGCGCAGGGCTTGGCGCACAGGCGGTGCCTGCCCTGGACAGCATATGGCCATACCTGGGCCTCGACTGGGCAGCACGGGGCCAGGCGCGTCCCGGCAGCACTGCGTGCTCGGTGTGGCGTCCTCGGCCCTGGAGTCCCGCTGTCCACCCTCCCTCCCCCGGCCCCAGCCTGCCCCGGGCCGCCCTCCATCCCTACAAGCCCTGCTTTGGGCCCTCACCGTTTGAGGGAGCATCTGCCCGGGCTGTAAGGTTGTGATTAAAGAAGCCTTAAAAGAAATTTGGAAAGAAAATGAAGGTGGATTTATGATGCCGGGTGGGGAGTTTTGCTGTTGGCCGGGAGCAGTGTGGAACAAAGCGGAGGGCAGAGCTGATTTATAGGAAGTCATTATTGGAGGAGACGGAGAGGCCCAGAGCCCAGCTGAGGCCTGCTGGCGAGCCCCACCAGCGACACGACGAGGGGAGCAGGGCGGGGCCCGGAGCCTCCCAGGTCGCCAGGCGGCAGCGATGGCCGTTCAGCAGTGCAGCAGCCAGAGCCAGGCGACACTGGAGGGACAGGCTCCGCTGCCAGGCCTGCCAGGGGTCCACAAAGCCCAAGATACCCAGGAACCATTTCCCCGGGTATCAAATGCATTCGGTGATTGTCAGGAGGGGATGCCGTTTTTCTTTTAAAGCACAAATATATTGTAGGATAAAAATACAAATTTTGTATGCATTTTTCTCAGCTACCACAAGAGATTGTAAAGAAACATCAAGCCTGTGGCTGGCCATTCTGCATGCCAATACAAATCCCACCCTGTAGAGAGAGGCCTTTAGCAGAAGCATTTGAGAAGCCGACTGGAGAGATTAGTTCATGATTTGAATCGTGACTGCGGCATACTGGCTGCCATTGCTCCTCCGTGCGCTTCCGTTTCCTCACCTCTGCAGTGGTGGCGACAGGAGTTCAGGGCTGAGAGGATGATCAAAGGCACACCGTTTCCGGTGGGTGAGGAAGTCAGTTCTAGACAGCCAGCGTACGACACAGCGACTACAGTTAGTACGAAGCATTGTACCCTTGCTAAATGCCAACAGGATTCAGATTTTCAGCATTCTCACCACAAAAATCCTAAGTATGTGAGGTGATGAATATGTTAATTAGCTCAATTTAGCCATTTCACCATGTATACATTCTTCAAAACATGTCATTACACTGTAAGTAGATGCAGCTTTTCATTTCTCAGGCAGAGAAAGGAAGGAAGTGGGGGTGACAAAACACGTCTTGAGGTGTCGTGAGACGGACATGCGCTGCGCGTGCGCGACGCCAGCAGGAGGATCCAGCCCCGGGCGCGGCAGGAACGCTCCCCGCCACTGTCCCGCCCGGGCCTTTCCTCAAACAGCTTCTGCAGGCTTCTTCGTGCTCCCTGCTGCTGGGCCTGGCGGGGAGGAGGGTCCCAGTCAGCCAAGGCCGACAAGTCTCCCGCCCAGGGGTGGCGGACAGACGCTGTCCTTGCGAGAACAGGATGAGAGGCGAGACGGACCAGAGGGACCAGGGAAAGCGGCAGCAGCCTGACCGGTCTCTGCAGGTCACCAAGGGCCAACACGGCCCTGTGCTTTCAGAGGACACCGTTCCCATCTGCCCTTTACTCTCACCCCCCTTCTCCAGCACACGCCCGCGCGTACCCCACTGCCTGCGCACATCTCCAGGGTCTGAGCCCCGCTTTCTCACGGTATTCCAGAAGCTCTCAGTAGTCTGCAGACCTTGAAGTCCACCAGCGTCCATTTCCACCAAGATTTCGGCACATCGGTGCCGCGCGTCCCAGGTCCTGGTAGACGGCCTTGCCTGGGAGCCTCCTCAGGACAGAGGGTGCGGGAAGCTGCTCTCAGCACCGTAACCCTGCGTCTCTCTGGGGATGTGTGTGTTAACAGGAAAACCCGGAAGGAGCCCCAGAGATCTTACTCCCCCCGCCTGTTTCCTAGGCAGGGACCGAGGCCTGACGGACACGCTTTCCAGGTTCCTGCAGCCGGAGAGGCGCAGGATCAGGTGAGATCTGAGAGGGCTCTTGCAGCACCACGAACACCGTGCCGCTTTGTCCCTGACCACAGGGCCGCAGTCCGGATAGGCCAGCAGTGCGCGCCCTGCCCCGCAGTCTTCCTTCCTCACCCAGGGCGGCCTGAGAGCCGGCCCATATCCAGTGTAAAAGAGAGATCATTTGCCCTTGAGTCGTCCTTGAATCTGTATTGCCAAACTGTGGGTTCAGAGGCCTGGGGTGATGTTCTTGAGGACAACCAAGCCTCCCTGTGGGGCTCGGGCCTAGTGAGCAGATTATCAGGAGAGCTGCAGGATGGCAGGAGGAAGTGGGGGCATTGGGGCGGGGACATATGCCCTCCAATTGCACCTTCCTGCCCAACAGGAGTCCCTGGAAAGAGCAGGCGGGAGGAGCATTCAAAACCCAACAGCCTAACAAGGAGGCCTTTGAGGCTGGAAAGTGCTGGGGAAAAAGTGGTACCAGCATTATTCACCCAGCAGGTGGTAAATAGTCCCAGCTAATGACTCTGTGGCACCTGACGTTTACCAACGTACCTTCCACAAACCATCTCAATATTCATGACAGCCCTGAGAAGGAGCTATTGTTCTTCCCAGTCTTGTGCCATAAATGAAAAGGTTAAGCAAGATGCCCAACGTCGCTCAGCTCAGACTCCGACTTGCTGACCCCAGGACTTGCAGTCTGACCCAACACGAGTACGGCGTCTCCAGTCTTACCAAGGACTGTTTTTCACTGAGAAACTTCTGGCTTCAAATAGAAGAATTCACAGATATCAAACGGCATCCCTGCTAGGACATCATTCTCTAAGGCTAATGAAGATGTCTCCAACAAGCCCACATGGCTCCATACGGTTGTCCTGATCTCAGGAGGTAGAAGAAAGGGCAGATACGGGGCAGAAGCGACGAAGAGGAGGGGCAAGGTCCTGGTGGGCGGGACTTGCCGCTGCCTATGTCATTGGTGAGCAGGAGGAAGTATGCCGGCCCCACTTCCGGTGTTGGATTTCACTGGTTTGAAGAGGACTTACGCGTCAGCCTCGGAGTAGAGTCCCCTGAAACATCAGCTTGGGGTGCTGCCCTGCCTCAGACCCCAGCTCGGACCACATCCTAAGCCTGCTGGGGCTGGTGCCCAAGAAGCTCACTCCCTGACTGTCAACTCACCTGCTCCCCAACTATGTGGCCAACTTGCCAGGAAGAAGTTGTGGGTAACATCTCTGTTATGGTCCAGTTGCCATGGCAATAAATTGCCACTAATTAGTAGTGTGGTTACCATGGCAATTTCCTAGTAATTACAGGTTACAAATGGTGCAAGGCTTCCACCCAACCCAATTAGTTAATTAGAAAGATTTAGAAATTTGTCCAAAAGGGAAATAACCTGCTTGGTAGAAAATGAAGGGAATGTGTCACAGTTTGGGAGCCAGAGGCAGAGAGGAAATTGGAAGATGGCAGAGTGGAGAAGAAGGACAAACTTGCATAGTAGCGAGTCCTGGATCCACTCAGAATTTCCAGCGGCCCGGGCTGAGCCAAGGGCTTCTCCTGGGAGCCCATTCGTGGGCTGAAGTCTATGGGGCCAGGACAGGGCCAGCTGCTAACACCCGCTCACTGAGCAGAAGCGATGCCCGAGTTATGGCTCGACACCCAGCCTGCTGATCTTAGAAAGGCTTCTGAGAGCCACCTCACCCCGCTTCATGGGTGAGAGCAGATGCCATCACAACTGGGGCATGGTGACCAGTCAAGGTGTGGACTCGGAGGTTCCTTCTTCATGAGAGGCGGACGCTTCTTGAGAGCTAATTAGATTATCTGGCTGAAATCCCAAAGGCAAAGGCCTGGAGGAGGTTAAGAAGGAGTCCTGAGTTCAATCGCTGGTACCCAAAAGGAAAAAACAATGGTAGTATCTTTTCCCCACCCTGTCTCCCTGGAAGCCCCATGACTTCCCCCTGTGCTGTCTCCCAGGGTGGGAGGAGTCTAGAACACCTCTCTCGAATTAGCACAGTCCCTTTGGGGAAACCCCTGCGCCATCCAGAAGTAGGTGGAGGGGAGCCTGGCCCACCATCACACAGCCCTACCCAATCTCTCATTTATTTAAATTTTTTTAAAAAGTTATGGGGTATTCTAAGGATTCATTCTATGCTTGTTATACTAAGTAGCTTTTTAGAACACTATACAGCGAACGTTAACCCGCACACAGACCTCTCGGGTTGTGTTAGGATACAGGCTCTAATTCCGTAGAGCCTGAGAGTCTGTTCCCTCGAGCTCTAGGTGCTGTTCCTGCAGCTGGTGTGCAGGCCCGGCTCCTGCTTGGAGGGTCTGTCTTCACACCCCACTCATCTCCTCAGCTCATATTTGAAATTAACATCTAAAAAGTGTATATATTTATGGTGAAATGTGTGAGGTTTCGATCTGTGTATACACGGTGGAATGACTAACTTGATCTAATTAACATTTGCATTATCTCACATACTTACCACTTATTTGCTATGAGGTCACTTAAAATCTACAGTTCTATCTTAGCAAGTTCAAGCATACAGTACCTTGTTACTAACTAGAGTCACCACAGTGTACAATAGGTCTCTTGAACTCAATCTCCCTGTTTAACTCCTGTGCCCGTCAACCAACAGCCGCCCTGCCCTGGCTGTGGTCATCACCGTTGTACTGTCTGCATCCCATATGAATGGATCCTCCATATTTCACTTTCTCCACCTGGCTTATGTCCCATAGTATCATGTCCTCCAGATTCATCCCTGTTATCATAAATGACAGGATTGTCTTCTTTTGTAACGCTGAATAATACTTTGGTGTGTAAATATGCCACATTTTCCTTATTCATTCGTCTGTTGTGTGGTATTTAGGTTGATCCCATAGGTTGGCTGTAGTAATAATGCTGCAACGAACTTGGGAGTGTAGGTGTCTGTTTAACAGATTGAGATGTTATTTCCTTTTGCTGCATACTCCATAGTGGGATTGTTGGATCATATGGTAGTTCTATTTTTAATTTCTCAAGGAAGCTCCGTACTGTTTTCCATAGTGACTATACCAATTTACCTTCCCACCAGCAGTGTGCAGGACTCCTTTCTCTCCATACTCTGTGGATACTCATAATCTGTCATTTCTTTGACAGTCTCCATTCTAATAGGCATATCTCGTCTCATTTGATTTTTCTCAAAAACCCCAAAGCAAAAAAGGCAGTTCAGACCATCTCCATTTTACAGACAA
Source organism: Thryonomys swinderianus (assembly GCA_004025085.1). Taxonomy (NCBI): domain Eukaryota; kingdom Metazoa; phylum Chordata; class Mammalia; order Rodentia; family Thryonomyidae; genus Thryonomys; species Thryonomys swinderianus. The sequence continues at coordinate 21,803 of PVIC010030218.1, forward strand.
AGAAACTGAAGCTTAAAGGGTAATATAAACTGCACGAGGTCCCCACAGCTTGTGTGAAGCCAAACTGGGATTGTAGCCACTTTCTTATTCTAGTCAAGAAATACCAGCTCTAGAAGGTACCAGCTCTAGCATTTGGCAGTATGGAGCAGGTTGAACTTGGTGAGCAGAAACCTTAACTAAAACCCTCTGGTTAGGGGTAGTTTACTCAGGACTTATTAAGGTTGGACCTTTTTTTTTTTTTTTTTTTTT